>JBBPBX010020069.1:29782-40278 GCA_038048925.1 Garcialebias charrua | reverse complement strand
TGTATGTATATATATATATATATATGTATATATATGTATATATATATGTATATATATATATATGTATATATATATATATGTATATGTATATACGGTATATATAATGTCTCTGTATAAAAGATTTTTTTTTGAATATTTATTACTGTGAACATAGTATTTACACTTTGTTACATCTTGCTTTTAATCTGTTGGGACAAATGTTTTAAGGACCACTGGTTGAAACGAAGATGCAGCTTTTTGATGGACTCTTTATTTTAACTGCATTTTTTTCTATATGGAAAAATAAAAAATTGATTTATTGCTTTCTTTAATGTGCTTCTTCTTATGGTCAAATGCTTCTGTTAGATGGGACTATTATGGTATGGTCCCATCAGTCTGTCTGTCTTGTCCCTTAACACTTAAATGTCCACCTGCACAGCAGGACACCACATGGGTGAAGGGTGAACCCTATTTTAAGGTCAAAGGTGATACTTTTGTTAAAAACTCATCTGCTCCATCTTGACATCCCATATGGAAATGTTCAAACCTTTGTCCTCTAGACTGTGCCTTCATAAGACAGTCCACAGTAAGTTGTCCTATGTCAGCCAGTAGGCACATAAAACAGCCGTACTAGACAAGACAGTGAGACATTAAAGTAACTGTACGTACAGAGATCATGGTCAGAGAATGATCGCTGCAGGGATGAACGTTTTTCCATCTGTTTGTTCTACATCTGTGCAGCAGATACCTGCGTCCAGAAGAAACAAACTGAACTTGCCATGGAGTGGTGATCAGGATCTGCCAGAATAATTAATGACAGGTGAAGGAGACGAATCCGTGTATCATTCGTTCATTTGTTTTTTCGTTTGAAACAAAAATGAAAAAAACAAAAAAACACTTGTTTTTTCGTTTTATCCGATTTCCGATTTTGTGCACAAAACGAAAATGGAAAAAACGGATAACGACGGGTCAGTTTCGATTTTGTAATTTCTTTTATTGACAGCGGATATGACCCGGAAGTTCTCTCTGCCCCGGGAGGGAGGGAGGAGGGGGGGCGGCAGTGATCAGTAGTGATTCGCGAGCGACGCGTTTGCTACACAGAAACGTTGTTGTCCTGTCAAGTTTTGTTGTATAACGTGAAGTATTACAGTCAGAACTCAGAATTTGGATGAAATTCTGACTTGGATTCAACTGAGCAACTTTTCACCTCCGCATCATCATCATGGCAGCTATTCACAACAACAGTGAGTGAAAACTTTACATTCAGCAGCATTCTGTTTGTTTGTTTCATATTTAGTCAGTCATACATGTGGTAGGCTACTTTTAAAAGTTTGTAAGGTGACACATTAAAATGCTTATTGCCACAACAACAAATAGGCTAAACTTCTAAAATTATGCTTAACTTGGTTAGTGTACAAAACAATTTGCACAGGCTCCTGCAGCTGTTGATCATGTTGCTTCAGTTTGTCAGCTTTGTTATGTAATCCAGTCAACATGTTGAAAATATTTCATTTATTTTTCTATTTAATTTGGACATCACTTGGTGTTATAGTGGTGTATCATTAAAATGATGGAAATACATGACATTACAGTAGTTTGACCCATTGTCTTAATACTGTAGTATACTGCATATAATATATACTGTGTGTGTCTGTGTGTTTTATCATCAATTCACAGAAATATCTTCACCTGAAGAGTGGACCCAGGTGGAGGAGAACAAAACAGATGGAGACGTCTTCATGATCTGTAGAACACCAGGACAGATGCTGCATAATCCTGTAGAACATCAGGACTGATGCTACAGAATCCTTTAGAACATCAGGACTGGTACGTTTGTGCATCAAGACATCAAAATATGCAGAAATACCACAACTGGCCAGAGCATTGAGATGAAAATGAATCAATGAAAATATGAATTTAATATTTTTTCTGACAGTTCTCATGAACATATTGTTGGAAAAAAAAGGATAACAATGAACCAAGTGTTTCTGTAGTTATGTGTAAATAAAGTTACAGTAGTACACTATATTATCTGTTAGTGTTGAGTTATTCTTTGTGAGAATATTTGTGTATCTGTTTTAATTTCATTGGTTCATCTACAACTCACAGAAAGTACTTTAGTAAAAACAAAATTGGTGAATGTTAAAAAAAACTTTTTATTAAAGTAAAACCATCCCATATTATCAAATATATGAAAATATATGAGTGGAGCGAGGATGTCAGTGTGAGTCAATCTAGTACATTCAGCTACATGTTTACATTCTTGGTCTAATTATTTTGACCTCGTGTGTTTTTATGCAGCTCTCAGAAACTAAAGTCTTCACTCCCAGACTGCTCCTCCTGTTAGCACCCTAGGAAGCAACACCTCCATTGGTCGACTGCCAGGTTTGGGAGCACCTGTACCTCCACCATCCTCCTCCAGCGGGGACATGAAGGTTTCTGAATTTAACACCACCTCTCTGTCGTCACAGTTCAGCCGTAAGTTCATCAGTATCTGTGCAGTCTTGTTTGAATGTATGTGCGTGATATAGATTTAATTATTGTGTGTGTGTTTGCAGGTGACGTTGGCCTGCAGCCAGAGCCTTGTGCTGAGCCAGCTGGTTCAGAGACACTCCGGCCCCTCCTTGCCTCTGGCACGTCAGCCCAGTCCTCCATCTCAACAAGCAGCCCTTGCTTCAGCGTCGTCTGCGCCCCAACACATCAGCACAGGCTGGCCTGGTTCTGGCTGCTGCTGGTGCTAAATACCTTATCAGTCAAAGCAATTACAAGATTTTTTTTGTAAAATTTTCAGCCCTCATTAATCTGTTTACCTACTTGGTAGCAGATTCCATAAATCAATAAGTTTTATTTTAAAGGTTTTTACCATATGATTTCTTACCTGTAAAATCTTGACCTTCTATTTCACAATTAAAGTGTTCAAATATTGAAATACAGAGGATATTGTGTTGTTGTTACTGTGGCTATAAAACAAGACTAACAATAATTTAAAAAAATATCCAATTGAATGGATAATATATCTGTAATTTTCATTTAAGGCATTTGATTGTTAATATGTTTGATTGTTTAACTTTACCCTGTTTTTGACACTATCAAATAAACAAGGTTTTTCAAAGTTGGACCTCTCAAAAAACTTATTTTTATTTTACATAGGTACAATTGGTTAACATTCTCACATAACAAAATTAATTTAAAAGAGATCCACATACCAAAATACAGTGGTCAATAAAATATTTAGGTACTGCACTTACCTCCAAACAAAACAGTACAACATATTTCCATCAAGAATATCTACTTACAATTGTAAGACAATGTCAATATAAGTAAATGACAGCATTTTGTTTTTCTTTAAGACTGTGCCATCAGCTTTTCTGTCAAACTTCATATCTCCATTTCCTGACCAAAGAGCAGACTTTACTCTGGAGGAGCAGGGATGAAGGTGTTTGACACCGTAGTTCTGTACAGTCCAGGATAACTTGTGTGTCACTGTAGCGGCCATCAAAATCTTGTGCTGCAGCTCGGGGGCGGCTGCTGGTTATGGTGGGAGTTGGTGAAGACCAGACTCTGTGTGGAAGCGGAGGAAGGTGGTTCTCCTCCTCCAACACCAGGCTTCTGCAGCAAAGAGGCGAGGTATATGAATCTTGTGCAGCACAGAGCCTGCAGAACCTAGATTAGTGTGTACAGTATTTACATGTCAGTACACTAACACACAGTGAACTAAAAACTCAATTTAATATACAATAAAATGACAAGTTAAACAGGTAAAATCAATAAAAATTTAAGTAAATCAAGTTTCTATGGAGAAAACATTACCTTTGCCCAGGTGTGATATGCAGCATGAGGGAGTGAAGACTTTAGTTTCTGAGAGCTGCATAAAAACACACGAGGTCAAAATAATTAGACCAAGAATGTAAACATGTAGCTGAATGTACTAGATTGACTCACACTGACATCCTCGCTCCACTCATATATTTTCATATATTTGATAATATGGGATGGTTTTACTTTAATAAAATGTTTTTTTTTAACATTCACCAATTTTGTTTTTACTAAAGTACGAGCTGTGAGTTGTAGATGAACCAATGAAATTAAAACAGATACACAAATATTCTCACAAAGAATAACTCAACACTAACAGATAATATAGTGTACTACTGTAACTTTATTTACACATAACTACAGAAACACTTGGTTCATTGTTATCCTTTTTTTTCCAACAATATGTTCATGAGAACTGTCAGAAAAAATATTAAATTCATATTTTCATTGATTCATTTTCATCTCAATGCTCTGGCCAGTTGTGGTATTTCTGCATATTTTGATGTCTTGATGCACAAACGTACCAGTCCTGATGTTCTAAAGGATTCTGTAGCATCAGTCCTGATGTTCTACAGGATTATGCAGCATCTGTCCTGGTGTTCTACAGATCATGAAGACGTCTCCATCTGTTTTGTTCTCCTCCACCTGGGTCCACTCTTCAGGTGAAGATATTTCTGTGAATTGATGATAAAACACACAGACACACACAGTATATATTATATGCAGTATACTACAGTATTAAGACAATGGGTCAAACTACTGTAATGTCATGTATTTCCATCATTTTAATGATACACCACTATAACACCAAGTGATGTCCAAATTAAATAGAAAAATAAATGAAATATTTTCAACATGTTGACTGGATTACATAACAAAGCTGACAAACTGAAGCAACATGATCAACAGCTGCAGGAGCCTGTGCAAATTGTTTTGTACACTAACCAAGTTAAGCATAATTTTAGAAGTTTAGCCTATTTGTTGTTGTGGCAATAAGCATTTTAATGTGTCACCTTACAAACTTTTAAAAGTAGCCTACCACATGTATGACTGACTAAATATGAAACAAACAAAAACAAACAGAATGCTGCTGAATGTAAAGTTTTCACTCACTGTTGTTGTGAATAGCTGCCATGATGATGATGCGGAGGTGAAAAGTTGCTCAGTTGAATCCAAGTCAGAATTTCATCCAAATTCTGAGTTCTGACTGTAATACTTCACGTTATACAACAAAACTTGACAGGACAACAACGTTTCTGTGTAGCAAACGCGTCGCTCGCGAATCACTACTGATCACCATAGATATCATATATAACACTAGATACCCTATAGCCTGCTCTGGCGCAGGATTTAGGGCGGCCATCTTGGAGACGTCACCCTCGAACCTTGCTGCACAAAAATAGCAGAAGATGCCGAAGCACTGCTCGGCTTATTCATGTTCAAACCGAAGAACTGTTGATGTCAGGGACCGGGGGATAACTTTTCACAAGTAAGATGAACATATTATTGTTAGTATTTTGTGAATGTAATATTACTCTACTGTATTTATGCCCACCAAATGACAACAAATGTTAGCTACCGGTGTTCAGCCGGCAGTGACTGTTAGCTGAGATTTGATGACAGGAATATGTTTCAAACAGACCTACTCACAATTTCAGTAGCTTTGGTTAATTATCATTATCAACAAATATTGATCAAATTTGGAGTTTTATGTTCTTTGAAATAAGATCAATAATAGTGAGTGTAACATTTTTTCTGAATGCTCAGCTTAAGAAGACAACAAGCTCTTAGTTTCAACTGTTTCCTTTTTATTCTTGCTTTGTTATAACAGTGATGTGCAGATCAGCCAGTACAAAATAACTTCAATGAACTCACTAAATCACAGTACATGAATAAATACATGGACCTCATTCGGTCAATGTTTTTGTGTACAAAATATCACGTTTTTGTTTTAAAGGTTTCCAAAAGATAAAGAGAAGAGGAAGAGGTGGGAAATAGCATTGAGGAGGGATGGATTCACTGCAAGGGATTCATCTGTTCTATGCAGTGAACATTTCAAAACGGAGGATTTTGACAAAACTGGTCAGATTGTCAGACTGAGGGCTGATGTGATACCATCAATTTTCAGCTTCCCAGTTCACCTTCAAAGAGTAGGTGCATTATTATAAGTTCATTAGCATTCATAAATGTACATAATGTTAGTCTTAAGGGATGGTGAGATATGTGTGTTTATGTACATGTAGTATATGGGGCGATCGTGGTGTAGTGGTAATGGCAGTCGACCACTGATCGGAAGGTTGGAGGTTCGAATCCCACATCCGCCCACCATGTGTCGTTGTGTCCCTGGGCAAGACACTTAACCCAGAGTTGCTCCCGGTAGGTCTGGATGGCGCCTTGCAAGACAGGCTACCACTACCGGTGTATGAATGTGTGTATGAATGGGTGGATGGCTGGTATTGTAAAGCGCTTTGGGGCTCCTCACAGGGGGCTGGAAAGCGCTATATAAATAATCTCCATTTACCATTTACCATATACCGGTACTGTAAAGTCCATATTCATAATGTTTTTACATTTAAGGTTGAAAACTACAGGACTACTATAACCTCCACAAAAGCTCAAACTAGTGTGTCTGTGGCCTCTCAAGATGACCCAGAAACTTGTAGTTCAGACCTGCAACCTCAGTCTAATGATGTGAGTATTTTTTCTATTGTAAACATCATATCATAATGGTCAAGACCATATTAAAATCTAAATTGTTTTCTAACGCTCATGTTGAATGTTCTCACAAATAAAACCAACACACTGTTGTTGACACACACAGTGCTGCTGTTGTCTGAAAGAAAGTGTGCCATAGAGGTGTCAGTGATGTGTGATGTCCATCCCTCTGTTTATAGGATCATTGCTATGCCTTGCCAGCTTCTCTTACCGCTGTCACTGCAAAACTTAAGAGAGCCTTGGCAAGAGTGGAATATCTGGAGCGTGACAAGAAAAACTCCATGGCCAGAGAGAAGAGGGCAAAGACCACAGCAAAGTCACTTTTGGAGGAATTGAGTGAAAAAAATCTCATTAATGAAGAACTTAAAGAACGGCTTGAATTCTACTCTGGTAATTCAAAATTAATTCTTCAAATTGTATGTACATTTTTTTGTTGTATGCTATTTTTTTCTCCGTAGCTATATCAGAAGGAGAGTTTATATTTTTTCCTCTTAAATTATCAGATCTACAGCTAGAGTTTATGAAGAAACAGGGCAATGAATACTCCAAAGAATGTAGAGAGTTTGCCCTCACGCTTCATCTCCATAGCCCAAAGGCATACAAATACCTTAGAGAAAAGCGAAGATTCCCCCTCCCACATCCACACACATTACAAAGGTAGCCTTAATATTGCCCAAATGATTTGTTTTTAATTAACCTTTTAATATTGCAAACATGTTAAATATTGATGCTCCTCCTCCTACTTTTTACAGGTGGTTGTGTTCAGTAGATGACAAGCCTGGCTTGAACAAGATGATGCTGGATATGCTGGAGAGAAGATGCCAGGAAGACCATGCTAAATATGGATTTGTTGCACTCATTTTGGATGCAATGGCAATCAGAAAACATGTGCAATATAATCCACATACACAGTCACTGTCTGGCTTCGTGGACCTGGGGGATGGAAACAATGAGACTGTGGTTGCTAGTGAGGCTCTCGTGTTTATGGTGGTTGGCCTCCAAGGGCATTGGAAGGCTCCCATTGCATACTACCTCACAGTGTCTCTGTCACCAGACACACAAAAGGTACTTGTCAGTCATGCTTTAGAGGAGCTGCATGCTCGAGGAATTCGGGTGCTATGTATAACAATGGATGGGCATGCTACCAACATCAGCATGTGTAACAAACTTGGGTGTGAGCTGAAGGGAAACCCACAAGAGCCCCTGAAAACCAGTTTCCCACACCCAGTTACTGGAGAGAAAGTTTTTGTAATGATGGATGCATGCCACATGCTGAAGTTGACACGTAATATGTTGCAGGTAATTGATGATTGTGGTATACCTAATTCTGCAAGTTATTTATTTGTGTCTGTTCATGTTCACAGATTTGATTGGATTTAATGGTCAACATTTAGCTGCTTATACTTATTTAAGTTGTGACTCATTCTTACTCTGCAGGCATACAGCCCAATAGCAACAACCACTGGACAGATCAACTGGAGGTACATAAATCATCTCAATGATGTGCAGAAACAACATGGACTACATGCTGCCAATAAAATTACTGACAAGCATGTGTACTTTGAGAACCACAAGATGAGAGTGTCCCTGGCTGCACAAACACTGAGTCGCTCGGTGTCAGTGGCCCTCCGCACTATGAGAGATCTTGGGTACTCTCTGTTTAAAGATTGTGAGGCAACAGCAGCATTTATTGAGGTAATGCAATTGGTTACTTACCACAGAATGAAAGTACTGTACACATTTTATTTTATTAATCCATTATAACATGAATTAACATTCTGGTAAAATAAGACCGTGTTATTACTTATAAAATAATTCTCTGTATATTTAGAACAAAATTCAGTGAATGCAAAGTATTGATTTCACCTATCTGATACCTAATGAAACCCTGCAAGGTTGCCATTTCAAATAATGATTTAGATGTTGCGCTTTCTTACAGATGATTGACAGGCTGTTCGATACAATGAATGCACGCAATCCTCGTGCTAAAGGATTCAAAGCTCCCATGGGATCTTGGAATTGGATGGAAAGAAAAGCATTTTTGTCAAGAGCCCGGGAGTACTTGCTCACTTTGTTGACAAAAGATGGAACACCCCTTCACCGATCTAAGAGGTTTATTAAAATAGTGCATGAGAAGTTCCTGATTTATGTTCTGTTATCCATCAAGTTCCTAAGATGGACTGTTCTTTGCATCAAGTTCATATGATGTTACTGTTAAAATGTTTGGCATTTTGTCACACAGTCTGTTTTGTTTGTCTTAATTATCTTGTCTTCAGTGTATTTCAGATCCCCGATGCTTCTTAATGGTATGTATTACACAACATATAGTTTGTGCAGGAATCATATATTATGTACAGTATGTTGATATGATTGTGTATGTATGTGATTGTGTGTTTGGTGGTGGTCAGAGTGAATGTCAGTGCAGAATGGCAGTACCGCTTCTATCAAACTGACCCAAGCTGGGCTGTGGCTCAAAACCACCAAGAATGAGAAGTGAATAAAAAACAGAAATGTAAAGTGTCTTAGAGTGTCAAGAAAAGAACTGTACAAAACAAATTTTATTTTACATTTTAAACAATGTTCTCTTGTTTCAATTTTTATGATCTACAGTTTTGTTTCTGTTGGAATCGCCTTTTGTTTAGTGTGTTGCAGGTCCCTAATGCTTATAAGTGGTAAGTACATTATTTCAAAGTATATAGGTAAGTGTGAGAAAGGTATGTATTGTATGTGTTATGGTTCAAGTTCATATTGGTGGTTTCTGAAAATACTGTTTAGTGCTTTGAAGCCACATCACTATGCTTTTCTGTGGTGCTTTTTTGAGATGTCTTGTTTAGCCATGTTCAGAGCAATAAAACCTTTTTCTTTTGCAGGTACCTCTCTGTCATTGGTTTTGTCATCAACATTGACACGTTAATGCTGATGATTCCTGAACTGCTCCAAGTGCAGCGGTATGTCCTCACATACAGGTTCAGCCAAGATCACTTGGAGCTCCTATTTAATTCCATCAGAGCGTCAGGTAGTGTTGATGTCCTTTCAATTACAATAACTTCATAAAATATACTTCATGAATGTGCTCGTATGTTATGTCGTATGATTAACACATGTATTGTGTCCCTGTTTTCCATTCAAGGTGGCTGGAATAATAACCCATCAGCAAGCCAGTTCCAGGCCATCTTCCGCCGGCTGATGGTTCGGTGTGGGGTTACACCCAGTGAGACTGGCAATGTGACAGCACAAGACAACACTGTGTCCCTGTCTGCTGTGGAATTGTCCTCTCCTGAGTCCAAGGAAGAGCATCCCTGTCCTTTTGTCAACATTTCAGCTGTTCTGGATGACCATAGCTATCTTCCGACCAAGTTTGGTGGTCTGGTAGAAAATGCTTTGGTCTACATAGCCGGATTTGTTGTGAGGAAGGTTCTGCATAAACTAACCTGTGACCTGTGTCGTGCCAGTCTGATCCAAGATGCAACACCGGCTTCATTTGATGAGAGCTACCACCTTCTCACTCTGAAAAACAATGGCGGGTTAGTGATTCCCTCACAAGGCGTAGTGAAGGTGGTGAGAGCTGCGGAGAGGGTGATTCGTGGTGCTTCACCAAAGCATCCTCCAAAGCTTTCCTCCATCACATATATCGTCCGTGAGGAGATCGGAACAGAAGATGTTTTCCAGCTTGGGGAACACACTCAGGAGACACAATTTGGCATTGACAATCATCATTCCAACTTGTTGTCATTGGTTGTGTCTGTGTTTCTGAAGATACGGATGCACCACATTGCAAAAGTCACCTGTCTTGGTTTGCAGAAAGGCAGCACCAGAAAAAAGCTCTGCAAAACTGTCCTATTTCAAGGCTATTAGATTGTGTAAAAATTTAATGAACATGTAAATATTGTTGTCACAACAGATATGTATATATATGTATATATATATATATATATGTATATATATATATATATATATATATATATATATATATATATATATATATA
>JBBPBX010020069.1:0-25861 GCA_038048925.1 Garcialebias charrua | reverse complement strand
TACAGTTAGAAAAATTAAGTAGAATTATTCATTTTCTGATGTAGTTTGTGTATTACAGTTAGAATGATGTAGTTTGTGTATTACAGTTAGAAAAATTAAGTAGAATTATTCATTTTGTGATGTAGTTTGTGTATTACAGTTAGATAAATTAAGTAGAATTATTCATTTTGTGATGTAGTTTGTGTATTACAGTTAGTAAAATTAAGTAGAATTATTCATTTTGTGATGTAGTTTGTGTATTACAGTTAGTAAAATTAAGTAGAATTATTCATTTTGTGATGTAGCTTGAAGGTTATCATTGGTTGAACAAACAGTGAAATAAGGGGCAGATATAATAAGATTTCATCTTCTTTCTGCTCCTTTCATTTTATCCTACTTGTATTCTTGTATCTGATGAAACTGTCTTGTATTGTTCTTTTAAAATGAATGAATAAACATCAAATCAAATCAAATGTTTGTTCTGGTTTAGGACAAACTGATCTCAGCTTGTTTTGTTTCTGTCTGCAGAAATGATTGATCTGTGAGAGAATTTGGCATCACGATGTTTTAGATCCATGTCACGTGAAGCTTGTTTCATCTTTCATTGGTTGTTTTGGATTCAAGGCAACGTTGTGGTGTCTTTGGTTTGGGGTTTGAATGACATCTCTGTATTTTTATGCATTTTTCCTCAAACCTTCTCACACCCCTGAGGTCTGCTTTGAGTTTGATGTTTGTGTCTAAAACACTTTGGGATTCACCAGGAGACCTCGCACTCCTTCAGGTCCTCCTGACTCCTTCAGGTTCTCTTGACACTTTCAGTCTGACTCCTCCAATTTCTTCCGGACTCCTTCAGGCCCTTCTAGACTATTTCAGGTCATCCTGACTCCTCCAAGTCCTCCTTATTCCTTCAGGTCATCTTGACACTTTCAGATTCATTCATTCAACCTTTATTTAGACAGATAAGTCACATTGAGCCTAGAAGACTCATTTACAAGTGAGATCTGCTTAGACAAAGAATAAAGAACAAAGAATAACAAGCCCAAACAAGCGACTTTACAACCGACACAAGCCGAAGAAACCGCGACAAGCGACCCACCAAAATTATAAGCGACTTTGGAAAATAGCAAGCCCAAAGTCGCTTATAATAAGCGGACTTGGCAACTATGTCTCCGGCTCCGCTTGCTATCTGCTGCATCTTCCATACTAAAACACAGCGCCCCTGGGTCCTAGAGGCACCCGGTTTAAGTAGGACAACATAGGAACTGACTGAAACACAGCGCCTCTAGTGGACAATATACGAACTGCAGATTTTTAAGAAAATAGCGTTTATTCTTTTTTTTTTAATAATTCAGATTTATCCGCGGGCTGACTAAAACCCCCTGGCGGGCCGGATACGGCCCGCGCGGGCCGGATGTTTGCCATCCCTGGCTTAAACAGACAACAAGTCATGAAATTAGACACATTAGGAAATGGAGGTGAAAAAAATTCCTATTAAAATCTTCTGGCCTGAGAAGAAAAACTAATATTAAAAAACACCTTGCACAAATAAGCACATATTGACATAGACATTTTGCAGGGGGGGGGGGGACACTGAGAGCGGTGAGCAATGTCCATGGACGCTCTCGAGGGCACTGTAAGAGTTCTGATAAGGATGGAATAATCAGCCAGCTCCATCCGATAAGATCCATAAACATTCTCGAGGATGTCGGGAAATGGCCAAGGTCAACGCTAATGAGAATTCAAGAGTCCTGAAATGATGACAGAATGTTTATTCAGCTTGTTCACTCTGGTTGATGGTGGAATTCCCCAATGGGCAGGGTTGAGCATCAGATTACATGTCCTCCAGGCGTATTCAGATAAGATGGCCTTCAAAGTCAGTCAGGGGAGCCAGATTCAGATAAACATATAGTTGTTTAGGGTACAGGCAGAACATAATGAGATCTACCTTGAGCCTGTGTTGGTCCAAAAATAGTTCAGAAATGTCCACATTTCGTGGCCACACACCGATGGAATGTGCCTGAGTAAAAATCCCAGAGATCTGATCCATTCTATCCAAGGCAACTGAGTCTGGGTACTCGAGGCATAAACCAAGCCATCACAAAGGCAAGCAGCGTGATCAGGTCTCAATTTGCTGCTGACGACTTCCTTGATTGTAGATAAAACCAGAAACCAGCTGAATCCAAAAAGCAGGAACCAGTTATCATAAATCCAATTAATAGAAGTCCCAGAGAAGGGTCATTTAACATTTCTACCTTTGGAACCCAGAGACGGGTCGAGTGACCTGAAGGATTTTAGCTAACATCCTATAATGAGCTGTTAACAGGCGCTTTTGTTTTGTAAATAAGGCCATTACTGGCGCACCACAGGAGGGGGCACACTTAAATGTGCGTCCTTTAGATCCACAGATGACAGCAGAGATAGACACGTCATCAAGTTGATGAGATATCCAGCTGTGTGCAGCCAACATGGCAGATCAGCTCGCCTACAGCCTGTCTTCTCTTTGAAGAAATGTTATCAGTTGTGTTGAGGGACCAACTGGCCAAATAAGTCCATAGTTTTTTCTTTGGAAGATATGCAAGAGAGGCTCAGAAGTAATTTCACAGACAGCAGCAAAGCAAAGCGGCGTGGGAGGGGGAGTGTCTGTCCTCGGCGGAAGCAAGTGGTGAAGTGATCCTCCTTACTCGTTCACATCATCTTAACTCCTTCAGGTCCTCCTGACTCAGGACTCTGTCTGGAGAACCTGAAGGAGTAAGGAGGACCGAAAAATTTCAGGAGGACCTCCTGACTTAGACACACACTTCATCACGTTTGCGGACGACACAACAGTGGTAGGTCTCATCAGCAACAACGATGAGACGGACTACAGGAACGAGGTGAGCCGCTTGGCCTTGTGGTGCGGACACAACAATCTCACTCTCAACGTGGAGAAGACAAAGGAGATTGTCGTGGACTTCAGGAAGAGGGATGCACAACATGCCCCTCTGACCATCAACAGCACCGCAGTGGAGAGAGTGGACAGCACCAAGTTCCTGGGAGTGCACGTCTCAAAGGACCTGTCCTGGAGCAGGAACACTGCAGCACTGGCCAAGAAGGCTCACCAGCGCCTCTACTTTCTCCGCAAGCTGAAAAGGGCTGGAGCTTCAACCCCCATCATGTGCACCTTCTACAGAGGTGCCATAGAAAGTGTCCTGACCAGCTGCATCACTGTGTGGTTTGGTGCATGTACTGCATCCTGCCGCAAGAGCCTCCAGCGCATTGTGAGAGCAGCTGAGAAGATCGTGGGCACCTCCTTGCCCTCACTGCAGGACTTACACAGCAACCGCCTCACTCGGAAAGCCCTCTGCATGGCAGGTGATCCCACACACCCACTACACAGCTGCTTCAGCCTGTTGCCATCAGGGAGGAGACTGAGGAGTCTCCAGGCTCGAACCAGCAGACTGAGAGACAGCTCTGTTCATCAGGCAGTCAGGATGCTAAACACTCTGCCTGCTCTGCCTCCCCTCCCATTTGAACTGCCTTAACACAAAAAACTTTCTCACACATTACCACACAACACAAAGATTTTAACACTGGACTCTGTGTCATCAAACGGGTTATTCACTAAACTCTCGGTCATGTGCTCATTCAGTTTGCACTACTTCTCATATTTGCACTAATGTTTGTATTACATTACTGCCTATAGTCATACTACTGTTTACATTCACTGTTTACATTTATTAATACTGTTTACATTTATTACTACTGTTTACATTTATTACTACTGTTTACATTTACACTACTTTTATATCTACACTACTGCTGATACATATACAGTATTCTCTGACTAGCCTTATCTAAGGATGCCAAATGTGCCTTATGTGCCTCACTGCATATGCCACTTTGCCTCTATACCAACATCAACTACCTCATACATATACTGTGTACATTAACTTATATGCTGCTGTGCCACTCTTTGCAAATGTCAATGCTAGAACCTTCAGTTTATTTTATAGATATACTTTTTATACTTTTTATACTACTATGCAAAAACTCAGGACAGTATTACACTTTTATTATTTCATTTTATGCTTATGTTCATTGGGTGTTTGGTGTTTCAGTGTTGGTGTAAATTTTCATACTTTTATACTACTATGAAAAAACTCAGGACAGTGTTACACTTTTACTATTTTATGCTTATGTTTATTAAATGTTTTAGTGTTTAGTGTTTAGATGGTTACTGTTGCACCGAGGGACTGAGAGAAACGCAATTTCAATCCTGTGTATGTCCTGTACATATTGCAGTTCTGACAATAAAGTTGACTTTGACTTTGACAGAGAACTGACAAAGCAGATTGTTCTAAATTCACTGTTGTCTGAGCTTTGAGGTCAGAGGTCAAAGGTCAGATTGTGTAGAACTGAACCACCACAGAAGAAGAAGCAGCTGTACAGGAATGACAGCAGCACAATCAGTAAATCTGACCTGAGTCTCTGCGGATGTTGTCCAAGAGAAGACCATGGACCTGCAGCAGGAAGACCATCATCAGTAGTCCATAAAGAGGACTGTCCATGCTGACAGAGGGACAGACGGAGACAGAGAGACGTCCTCTGAGACGGACGAACTCAGACTGACTGAGATCTGCAGAGCTGAAGCTCCTACACTCTGTTATTATCTCCTCCCTCTACTGACTGTCTGTGTGTGTGTATGGGTTTTTGTGTGTTTCTGTGTGTGTGTTGTGTCTGTGTGTCTGTCTGTGGGTTTTTGTGTGTTTCTCTTTGTGTGTGTCTGTGTGTATGCCGTCTCTGTGTCTGTGTGTGTTTGTGTGTGTGTCTCTAGGTGTGTGTGTGTGTGTCTGTGTGTATGCCGTCTCTCTGTGTGTGTTTGTGTGTGTTTCTAGGTGTGTGTGTGTGTGTGTGTGTGTGTGTGTGTGTGTGTGTGTGTGTGTGTGTGTGCGTTTGATTATGTCCCATTTGGGGTCTTCAACACGTTTACACACCAGTCATTTGGGGACACCTTGGCAATTGGGGACCAAAACCACGGTCCCCAATTAGAAAACCATATAATCGCATTCAGCATGCTCCAAAATGCATTTTAAACCAAAAATCTCAAACGTCCCAAAAAGTCATCAAAATAGGTTTTTTTGTGTATGTGTATGACTTCTCCCCTCGTCTCCCCATAAAATCTGTGTATACCTCACTGTTGCCCCTTGTGGGAGTGTATAGAACAATGTGACAATGACAATGGGAACCTGCCCTGGGGCCTCAGAGGAGCCTCATCTTGGGATTAGTCTAACAAAGGCCTTAAGAAACCCCCTACTTGTTTTTGTATTGAGCGCTTGTTCTGATTTTATCATGTCCTGGATGACTAAGAATCTTCACCAGCAAACCCCCTACTGTTAAGAGGGGGGTGCGATTTGCAAATTTACATAGGCATGTTGGATGTTATCTCAGGCTTTTTAAACCTGCTCACTCACCCTCTTGGAATAGAGAATGCTTTTTGGATGAGAAGTTAAACCTCTTCTGTTACAAATAAAAGAATCATTAAAATAGAAACTGAAAATATAAGTAGGACCACATAGTAACCCATGTTTTGCCTGATATTAAAAGTTTTTTTAACAAATGAATGGTCACATGGATTAAGCAAAAATTAAAACTATTCTAAAAAACTGATAAAAATATTGTCTTTTGAAGGTTATAATCATAGTGTCAGCAAATTAGCAGCACTATATTCTTCAATACGGTTTTAACATGTCAAAAACTTTGTATACTAATTACTGTAGTGATTTACATAAACTTTTTAGAAATGTTTGCCTATAATTTATTATCAAAATATATTCCTATTTCCATTTCTCCACCTATCATGGTCTGTATAGCAATGTACATTTAAATGATGATGTTACAAAACTAAATTAACTGAATTCTTTGAATTGATCAATATGTATTTGAAGTATGTTTTTATCATCCATCCATCCATCCATCTTCTTCCGCTTATCCGGGGTCGGGTCGCGGGGGTAGCAGCCTAAGTAGGGAGGCCCAGACTTCCCTCTCCCCAGCCACTTGGAGCAGCTCCTCCGGGGGAATCCCAAGGCGTTCCCAGGCCAGCCGAGAAACATAGTCCCTCCAGCGCGTCCTGGGTCTTCCTCTGGGTCTCCTCCCGGTGGGACATGCCCGGAACACCTCACCAGGGAGGCGTCCAGGAGGCATCCTAACCAGATGCCCGAGCCACCTCAACTGGCTCCTCTCGATGTGGAGAAGCAGCGGCTCTACTCCGAGTCCCTCCCGGATGACTGAGCTTCTCACCCTATCTCTAAGGGAGAGTCCAGCCACCCTGCGGAGAAAACTCATTTCAGCCGCTTGTATCCGAGATCTTGTTCTTTCGGTCATAACCCAAAGCTCATGACCATAGATGAGGGTGGGAACGTAGATCGATCGGTAAATTGAGAGCTTTGCCTTTTGACTCAGCTCTCTCTTCACCACGACAGACCGGTACAGCGCCCGCTTCACTGCGGACGCTGCACCTATCCGCCTATCGATCTCACGCTCCAGTTTTCCCTCATTCGTGAACAAGATCCCGAGATACTTAAACTCCTCCACTTGGGGCAGGACCTCCTCCCCGACCCGGAGAGGGCATGCTACCCTTTTCCGGCTCAAGACCATGGCCTCGGATTTGGAGGAACTGATCCTCATCCCGGCCGCATCACACTCGGCTGCAAACCGCTCCAGTGAAAGTTGTAAATCACGAACTGATGAAGCCAGTAGGACCACATCATCTGCAAAAAACAGAGAAGCGATTCTAAGGTCACCAAAACGGATCCTCTCAACACCTTGGCTGCGCCTAGAAATTCTGTCCATAAAAGTTATGAACAGAATCGGTGACAAAGGGCAACCTTGGCGGAGTCCAACTCTCACCGGAAACGAGCCTGACTTACTGCCGGCAATGCGGACCAAGCTCTGACACCGGTCGTACAGGGACCTAACAGCCCTTATCAAAGGGCCTGGTACCCCATACTCCCGGAGTACCCCCCACAGAACCCCCCGAGGGACGCGGTCGAATGCCTTCTCCAAGTCCACAAAGCACATGTAAACTGGTTGGGCAAACTCCCACGCACCCTCCAGGACCCTGCTGAGGGTGTAGAGCTGGTCCAGTGTTCCACGACCAGGACGAAAACCACACTGCTCCTCCTGAATCCGAGGTTCGACTATCCGACGGACCCTCCTCTCCAGAACCCCTGAATAGACCTTACCAGGGAGGCTTAAGAGTGTGATCCCCCTATAGTTGGAACACACCCTACGGTCCCCCTTTTTGAATAGGGGAACCACCACCCCAGTCTGCCAATCCAAGGGAACTGCCCCCGATGTCCACGCGATATTGCAGAGTCGCGTAAGCCAACACAACCCTACAACATCCAGAGCCCTAAGGAACTCCGGGCGAATCTCATCCACCCCCGGAGCCTTGCCACCGCGGAGCTTTTTAACCACCTCGGCGACCTCAGCACCAGAGATCGGAGAACCCGACCCAAAGTCCCCAGGCTCTGCTTCCTCAGTGGAAGACGTGCCAGTAGGATTGAGGAGGTCTTCGAAGTATTCCGCCCACCGACTCACAACATCCCGAGTTGAGGTCAGTAGCACGCCACCTCCACCATAAATGGTGTTGGTCTCGTACCTCTTTCCCCCCCTGAGACGCCGGATGGTGGACCAGAATCGCCTCGAAGCCGTACGGAAGTCATTCTCCATGGCCTCTCCGAACTCCTCCCACGCCCGAGTTTTTGCCTCAGCAACCACCCGAGCCGCATGCCGCTTGGACTGCCGGTACCTATCAGCTGCTTCCGGGGTCCCACAAGCCAAAAAGGCCCAATAGGACTCCTTCTTCAGCCTGACAGCATCCCTCACTGCCGGTGTCCACCACCGGGTTCGAGGGTTGCCACCACGACAGGCACCAACAACCTTGCGGCCACAGCTCCGATAAGCTGCCTCGACAATAGAGGCGCGGAACACGGCCCACTCGGACTCCATGTCCCCCGCCTCCCTTGGAACGTGTTCAAAGCTCTCCCGGAGGTGGGAGTTAAAGCTCCGTCTTACGGGAGACTCTGCCAGACGTTCCCAGCAGACCCTCACAATACGTTTGGGTCTGCCAGGTCTGACCGGCATCCTCCCCCACCATCGGAGCCAACTCACCACCAGGTAGTGGTCAGTTGACAGCTCCGCCCCTCTCCTCACCCGAGTGTCCAAGACATGCGGCCGCAGATCAGATGAGACGACAACAAAGTCGATCATCGAACTGCGACCTAGGGTGTCCTGGTGCCAAGAGCACATATGGACACCCTTATGCTTAAACATGGTGTTCGTTATGGACAATCCATGACGAGCACAGAAGTCCAATAACAGAACACCACTCTGGTTCAGATCAGGGGGGCCGTTCCTCCCAACCACACCCCTCCAGGTCTCACTGTCATTGCCCACGTGAGCGTTGAAGTCCCCCAGTAGAACAAGGGAGTCCCCAGGAGGCGCACTCTCCAATACCCCCTCCAAGGACTCCAAAAAGGGTGGGTAGTCTGAGCTGCCGTTTGGTGCATAGGCACAAACAACAGTCAGAGCCCGTCCCCCCACACGTAGGCGAAGGGAGGCTACCCTCTCGTTCACCGGGGTGAACCCCAACGTACAGGCACCAAGATGGGGGGCAACCAGTATGCCCACTCCTGCTCGGCGCCTCTCACCAGGGGCAACTCCAGAGTGGAAGAGTGTCCAACCCCTCTCAAGGAAACTGGTTCCAGAGCCAGAGCCATGCGTTGAGGTGAGTCCGACTATTTCTAGTCGGAACCTCTCAACCTCACACACTAGCTCAGGCTCCTTCCCCACCAGAGAGGTGACATGTTTTTATCATTACAGTAGAATATCCAATTACTAATTTATTCCAAATACAAATCTGACAGGTAGTTGCTTTAATTTCTTTGAGTATAATGAAAAATCAGTTGTTGTCTATGTATTAAATATCTAAAAGAAAATGTTTAAAACAATACCAAAACCATAAATGAATGACAAAGAATGACAATGAAGACACCTTGACATTGACCTTGATAAATTTTTATACAACACTCCAAAAAGCAAATTAAATTACATTCAAACAAAAATATTTTTGTCTAGTGGAATATTTCATATGGTCTAAATTAAAGGGATGTAATCGGGTAGTTTCTTATCTTGCTCATTCATTTAAACCCTTTTCTCACAAAATTATGCCCTAATTACTAATCTAACCTCATTATATTCATTCATTCATTAATTCAACCTTTATTTATACAGGCTAGCCTCGTTGAGCCACGGGGACTCATTTACAAGAGGGACCTGTTTCACTCACACCCAGGGTCAATTTTTAGAGTTACCAATCAACCTAACATGCATGTTTTTGGACTGTGGGAGGAAACCGGAGCACCCGGAGAAAACCCACGCATGCACGGAGAGAACATGCAAACTCCACCCAGAAAGGCCCCCGGACCAGGATTTGAATCTTGGACCTTCTCGCTAAGAGGCAGCAGCTCTACCAGTTGCGCCGCCGTGTTGCCCACGGTGGCGCAACTGGACTACAACACCAGTAAAAGAAACTAACAAGAAATACAAATACAAAGTACGACTGTGGTGATGCATAGTACATTATCACTGATGTCCCATCACAGTTTGGTAAATTTAAGCTGTCACATTTATTTTGTTAAAAATATTTCAGAACAAAGTTGGACAATTGAATGGATACTGTATATTGACCATTGGCATTTGGACTTCATTATATTATAGATTTTTAAGGATAATTATTTCCTTTATTTAGCTAGTAAATAATTTATTCACGAGGGCTTTGATCTATAAATAATTGCACAAGTCCATATCTAACACTGATTGTGTACAAACCATCTGATTTATTCCTAGCATCAATGCCTCTGACTTTCTCTCTTGCCCACAGCCAGTATGTCTAACAGCAGCTGACCCACTTCAGGGCACCACTGCCAATTTATTTCATCTATCTATTATAGTTTACCCGCTTCTTCAACTTTGGGTCATGGGGTTTCTAGTGCACATGTCCAACAATCATTATGCGAGAGGCAGGGTACCCAATAGGGCCACATAGAAACACTCACTCACTCACTCACTCACTCACTCACTCACTCACTAACCCCGGCTTTACACTGCACGCGGCTCCGCTCCGGTCCGGTCTGACCTCCGCAGCAAATACGCACCCATTATAATCAATGACAGAATTTACACTGGCTCCACACGGCGGCGGTGAGCTGCGGCGAGCGGACGGCACTCCGTCAAAATTAGAAATTTTTCTATTTCTGCCTGATGCCGGAGCTGTGCCGGAGTCAACTTTTGAAGATTACGTCGCACCAACAGGAAAAGGAACGAGCACAACATCCGTATTTACAAAATAAAATCACCACGGGCGGACTAATCCTAGCTTTATACGGATTTATTTGTACAAAAATGCTGTCAAACTATCATTTATGACTATTCTATGACTAAACTATTATATTTATGACTATGACTACGCCTACAAACGCAATACAAGAAATAAATAAATAAAAAAGTATTTTATTCTGAAATGTAAACATCACTTCCTGTTGCTCAAACCATGTAGCTCATTTACGAGAGAAGATCAAGGTAGCAGTCTCTCTACAGTTGTTCTCCTTCTTCCACCGAATGAATTGTTTTGTTCTGACTTACTTATTTATCACTTGATTTATCGCGCTATCTCGCAATTCCCGCGCACGTGTCTCGGAGCGGCGCATCCAGGTGGACCTGAGCGGAGCGGAGGCAGTGGAAATTGGACTCGTCCAGCTGCGACCTGCGGACCGGAGCGGGGCGGAGCCGCGTGCAGTGTAAAGCCGGGGTAATACTTAGGAACAATTTAGAGTAACTAATTAGCATATCATACATGTTTTTGGTCTGTGGGAGGAAACTGGAGTACCCAGATAAAACCCACACATGTATGGAGAGAGCATGCAAACTCTACCCAGAAAGGTCTCTGGACCAGGATTTGAACTAGGGTAATCTGCTCACTGAGATGTAGCAGTTCTACCAGTTGTGCCACTATGGTGCCACCAATGTCAATTTATTTTTAGAAAACATCCAAATAATGTATTTGTTGAAATGATCAACAACTGTGATAAAAAAAATACTTGTTTGGACAGTCCAAATCAAGGAAACTGATGAATGTTGGTTACCGAGATCCCACTCTGGAGCCTGACCTAGGAGAGGGAGTCATCTGATGACCGTTATCAGCCCTATGGGGCTCAGTTAGGCTCCAACATAATGAGCAACATGGGTTTCAGGATTTTGTCAAATCATCTGCTTCTAGAACATGTAACATTTTGGTGCACGTCAGTCCTAACTGATCATCCATCTATCCATCCATTGTCTTCCGCTTATCCGGGGTCGAGTCGCAGGGGTAGCAACCTCAGTAAGTAGGCCCAGACTTCCCTCTTCCCTGCCACGTGGAGCAGCTCCTCCGGGGGAATCCCAAGGCGTTCCCAGGCCAGCCGAGAAACATAGTCCCTCCAGCGTGTCCTGGGTCTTCCTCTGGGTCTCCTCCCGATGGGACATGCCCGGAACACCTCACCAGGGAGGCGTCCAGGAGGCATCCTAACCAGATGCCCGAGCCACCTCAACTGGCTCCTCTCGATGTAAAGTAGCAACGGCTCTACTCCACGTCCCTCCCAGATGACCAAGCTTCTTACCTTATCTCTAAGGGAGAGTCCAGACACCCTGCGGAGGAAACTCATTTCACCCGCTTGTATCCGAGATCTCGTTCTTTCGGTCACAACCCAAAGCTCATGACCATAGATGAGGGTGGGAACGTAGATTGATCGGTAAATTGAGAGCTTTGCCTTTTGACTCAGCTCTCTCTTCACCACGACAGACTGGTACAGTGCCCGCTTCACTGCGGATGTTGCACCTATCCGCCTATCGATCTCACGCTCCAGTTTTCTCTCATTCGTGAACAAGACCCAGAGATACTTCAACTCCTCCACTTGGGGCAGGACCTCATCCCCGACCCGGAGAGGGCACGCTACCCTCTTCTGGCTCAAGACCATGGCCTCGGACTTCGAGGAACTGATCCTCATCCCGGCCGCATCACACTCAGCTGCAAACCGCTCCAGCGAAAGATGTAGATCACGACCTGATGAAGCCAATAGGACCACATCATCTGCAAAAAAACAGAGAAGTGATTCTAAGGCCACCAAATCGGATCCCATCAGCACCTTGGCTACGCCTAGAAATTATGCCCATAAAAGTTCTGAACAGAATCGGTGACAAAGGGCAACCTTGGCGGAGTCCAACTCTCACTGGAAACGAGCCTGACTTACTGCCGGCAATGCGGACCAAGCTCTGACACCGGTCATACAGGGACCTAACAGCCCGTATCAAAGGGCCTGGTACCCCATACTCCCGGAGTACCCCCCACAGAACCTCCCGATGGACGTGGTCGAATGCCTTCTCCAAGTCCACAAAGCACATGTAAACTGGTTGGGCAAACTCCCACGCACCCTCCAGGACCCAAACTTATGGTAAATGGTAATGGTAAATGGAGCTTGTTTATATAGTGCCTTCCAGCCCCCTGTGAGGAGCCCCAAAGCTCTTTACAATACCAGCTATCCACCCATTCATTCACACATTCATACACCGGTAGCGGTAGCCTGCCATGCAAGGCGCCATCCAGACCTACCGGGAGCAACTCGGGGTTACGTGTCTTGCCCAGGGACACAACGACACATGGTGGGCGGAAGCGGGATTTGAAGCTCCAACCTTCCGATCTGGGGTCGGCTGCCACTACCACTGTGCCACAGCCGCCCCCATAAATCCAAGTCCTCTACATGCTCACTGGATCCTCTCCTTACAGCCCTTGTTAAATATTGCATTGTATCGCTTCTTCCGTTCATTTCTGCTATTATCCACTCTTCTCTCTCTTCTGGAACTGTCCCAGTTATTTTCAAAACTGCAGTTATCACTCCAATCGTTAAAAAAACCTGGATTGGATCCTAATACCTTCAAAAATCTCTGTCCTATTTCTAACTTTCCATTCATTTCTAAAATTCTGGAAAAAACAGTCGCCTCTCAACTCCACCTCCATTTAACCGATAACAGTCTATACAAACAGTTTCAGTCTGGTTTCTGCCCCGGTCAGCACATCATCATCATCAACTTTATTCGACAGACTCGTGGTCCACAAAAAAACATAACACACACAACACATACCGAAAAAAATAAAAAGAATAAAAATATATTTAATAAAAAATAAAATCTTATAAGAGACTTGCGTACCAATGATTCCACAGAGACGACAGGTATCTTAGCGTACTGACAGAGGGATGTGAAAACGTTACAATAAGACTGTTCATGGAGCTGCACAAACGACGCATAAACTTGTACATCAAATTTCTCATGAGCGCCTGAAACGTTCTGACATGTGCATTACAGAACATTTCACTTGCATTGCTGAACCTTGGTTTCTTAAGTAGAATTCTCAGGGAGTCATTATAAGCAACCTTAAGCTTCTGCATGCTAGCTTTTTTAAATTTACACCACAGAGGAGCTGCATACAAGGATGTACAGTAAGCTTTAAACAAACATAATGCCTTAGAGGCATCAATAAACCCAATTAACACAGATGATTTTTTTTGCACAGAATCTGCTCTCCTCAGAATCACCAACTCTCTTCTCATGGCAGCAGATTCTGGTTTACTTTCCCTCCTAATACTTCTCGATCTCAGTGCGGCTTTTGATACCATCTCCCACAACATCCTCCTCCATAGACTTTCATCCATTGACATCACCCACACACCCCTCGCTTGGTTTCAGTCCTATCTCTCTGGTCGCACCCAGTTCATCCAACTAAAATCATTCAGATCCCATTCCTCTCCTGTGACTTCAGGTGTGCTCTAAGGCTCTGTCCTGGGGCCCCTTCTTTTCATCATCTACCTTCTCCCCCTTGGCGATATCTTCAGTAAATTTAACACCCATTTCCATTGTTTTGCTGATGACACCCAGCTCTTTTTATCCACTGCACCTGACTCTTCACTTCCTCCCTCCTCCCTCACTTCCTGCTTAGCTGAAATTAACTCCTGGTTCACGTGTAACTTCCTGAAATTAAACAGTGATACATCAGAGTTTTTACTCATTGTACTAAATCCACCTTATCTAAAGTTAACAGTTTTTCCCTCTTCATTGACAACTCCTTGGTTTCTCCCTCCTCTCACATCAAGAGTCTGGGTGTCATTCTTGATAGCACTCTCTCTTTTCATTCTCAAATCAATAGTATTACCCGATCTGCACATTTCAAATTAATCCTTAAGCTTCAAATGGTTCAAAATTCAACTGCCCGCATCGTTACTCTGGAACGCTCTTCCCCCAGACATCCGTAACATTGACTGCCTTCTGACCTTCAAATCAAAACTCAAAACTCATCTGTTCAAGTTAGCCTTCTCACTTTAATTTTTCTTTTTTATATAGTTATTTTATATTGTTTTATTGTGTTTTTAATGCTGTGAAGTTTCCTTGGATGTTTTGAAAGGTGCTACCAAATAAAATTAGCCTGGCCCTCGCCTTCCTGCACAGCTCTGCTCAATTCTCATTTCCCTTCACTGCACAGTCTGGGACTTCACCCACCCACAAGGATTTCTCCGGTAGATTTTTGTTCGGACCAATCAGAGAACAGAAGGGGCGGAGTTTTGGACCCTAACCCACGCCCCCACCTGTCCCAGCGCGCAGAGCCCTATAAAAGGGCTCTGCCAGCGCTCAGTCAGCGAGAAGCGGCATGTTCTCATTCAAAGCGATGCAGGACTGTTTTCTATGTGACACACATTTATTAATTTCCCCTTCTTAATCCCTTATCTGGAGTTTTCTTTTGTTTTTTTTCTCCAAAAGTCAAGAAATCGCTCCCTCGTCCTCCTTCTCCTCCTCTCCCTCCGCTGAGTAAAATGAACACGGAAATGGCTGAGGTTGTCACCAAACTCGGGTTTTACGTTGCTGACTGAGTCCCATCAGATTTTCTGGTCTTCTGGTGAGCTGGACCAGCGATCCATGGTTTTATTTTATTAAAACGTTTTAAACATATAAACACAATATGCATCGCGGCAGCCGGCAGAGGGAAAAAGCTGCAGAGGGGGCGGAGCAGTTGTCAGTCAAGTTCACCCCGCTCATTCAAAGCGATGCAGAGGGGAGGGAGCAGAATGCTTTTCCCTGTTCAAATTATCCAATGGTGTTGTTCCTCAACAGAGGCTAACGCCTCCAGCAAGAAACGTTTTACAATGGCTAGGTTCCAGACCCTTGTCTGAAGCGAAGTGAAGGACAGGGTTTGGTTTCAACCAGGCTAAAATAAAATGCATTATTATTATTATTATTATTATTATTATTATTATTATTATTATTATTATTATTATTATTATTATTATTTTCTGGTGTTTCTACTTACAGATTTGAACGAACTTCTCCTAGGGATTTTAAAGGATTGCCTTCAAACTTGGTTAATATGCCCTTAATACACTGGACAGTAAAAATGATCAAAAGCTTGCATTTTCATTTATACTAAAGGGGCGTGGCCAGGACTCAAATTTGTGTTTCACTCCATAAATTTCAAACAGCTATAACTTTCACAATGAAAGACTGAAATGCACCAAACTTGGCATGACTCATCCCTGTTGGATGCCCGGCGATCCTTTGTTGTCATGTTGTGACTTCATTGAGGTCCTGCCCCCTCAGAACAGGAAGTCACTTTTTTTACTTGGAAGCACCCTTGAACTAATCCGGATAAGGTAAGCGTGAATATTTGATTTGGATCCAATATGTACAGTATTATCTTAACATAATCAATTGATGGTAAATAAAGTTTAAGAACCACATTAATCAGTTATCAAACTGGGAGACTACAAAACTGAAGTCAATGTATTGTTTGCAATCCTATGAAATGTCTGTGCAGCTTTAAGGGATAACATTTGTGTATGGGTGCAAGAGTAATGTAAGAAATCTGATCTGTTAGTGGTTTTCTTTTTCTTTTTTCTTTTTTTTCCATTTATAGATGGCCTCCCTTCACACCTTATAGCCATCCTCTCACTCCAATATATATATATATATTTTTTTTTTTTTTTTTTTTTTTTTTTAATAGAGAAAGAAAGAAAAGAGAAAGTGAGACAACAAAACAAAACAAAACAACAAAACAACAATTGTCCACAGAAAGAGCACAAGGCAAACACACCAAACCTCCGTCCACAATCCTGCAAAGCACATGACAGAACACAACAACGAAACATACAAGCATAAAGACTGATAATATTCATGACCTTGCAAATATTTCTATAAATACACATACCCATACCTACAAATATATATACAATATACATACATATATATTTATATTCATTTATATACCCATCTACATACATCTACTATACATCCCTGCATCCATTTGTGTGTGGTTGTGAGCATGCATAAGTGAATGAGGTTCCTCCAATAGAACATTTAGTAGCGACTGTGAAGCATCAGAGACCCGTCCCCCCAAAGCCCGAGACAGACGAAGGGGCGATCAAAGCCCAAGACCCCAGGAAGGACCCCGAGCCCAGAGTCCCCAGGACCACCCGAACAGGACGAGCCACTCGTCCACTCCCCAGATCCGACCAAGTGGAAGAACCGGACGAACCCCACCAGGGACCACACACAATGACCCCCCGGGGTCAACAGCGACAATACACAGGCCCCCGCCGGAGCCCGCTGCACCGACGTAGCCCCAGGGCCGGTCACCGAGGCTCGGGCACCGGGGACGCCCATCCCTCAGGTCCAGACCTGACAGGACCAGAGGACCCGAGCCCCACCAGGCAGCCACCAGGCCGAGCTGACAAACGCCCAAGCGCCCAGCCCCAGATAGTGAGGGCCCCAAGCACGCCCGTAGGCAGAGGAACACCCACCAGGGGGCCACGTGGCAGGAGCGCGACACTGGGTAGCCTCAGAAGTATCAGAGAGGGGGCAGTCCAAGTCCCAGCCTGACACTTAAACATTCATACACAGACACACTCATTCAGACCCACCCTCATCCTCACCCTCAGTCACAGAAAGACAAACAATAACGACACGCTCCATTCATAATCCCGATGCACACTCTATACCCCCTAGGTCCAAGACATGTACCTGCTCCCTACATGGGGCAGCCCACATCCAAACCCAGGAGGTAGACCCATTCATGTACAGTATTATCTTAACATAATCAATTGATGGTAAATAAAGTTTAAGAACCACATTAATCAGTTATCAAACTGGGAGACTACAAAACTGAAGTCAATGTATTGTTTGCAATCCTATGAAATGTCTGTGCAGCTTTAAGGGATAACATTTGTGTATGGGTGCAAGAGTAATGTAAGAAATCTGATCTGTTAGTGGTTTTATTTTTCAACAAAAATTGCATGTGATCCTTTTTTCTCAAATTACTTGCAACTTATCTTCAGAAAGAATTGAATCACAAGATCTGGATTCCTCAAGTGATGAGCAGGAGTACTTTTATTCAGCCACGGAGGCAACAGAAACTTCAGCCACGGAGGCAACAGAAACTTCAGCCACAAAGGCAACAGAAACACAAGTGAATGAGATGACAGATGAGGATACCAATAAGGCACCAGAGACAACATCTTCATCTTCCATTTCCTCTTGTTCTCGTCAAAAACATGGTAAAGAAATAGTTGTTGGTTTGTCTTGGGCTTTTGTACCAACTACTGTTTTCTGTCAAAAACTCATTCTATAGTTCACAAAAAAGTTACATCATGTCATCTGGACGGTTTCCTTTTTGGAAGAAAATTTTTCATCTTTCATCTGAAGGACTTAATCAGTCTGAGGCCTACCAACAGGATATGTCATACCAAGCACATTGTTGATGTGTTTCAAACCAGTCTGCTGTTGAGTTCCCAGGCATAATGGCTTTACACATGCAAAATGGAGGACCATCAGTCTAAAGCAGTTAATCATAGTGCATAACAACACTGAGCTCAACAGCAGACTGGTTTGAAACAAGTCAACAAGGTGCTACTTAATACAATAGACCCTGTTGGCAGGCCTCAGACTGATGGGAGTCCTTTGGATGAAGGATAAAACATTTCCTTTCAAAAAAAGAAACTCTCCGGATGATACAGTTTAACTTTTTTGTATGTACCCTGATGCATGCTCATTTCTTAAATACCTTTTTTGTATGTAATTTATTTACCTGAATGATTGAGCCTACTTTCTTTTTTCTTTATATAGTTATTTTTCAAACAATAATGCACCTTTTGAATAGGATTCTTTGGTGTTTTTAACATTGCTTTGTTGTTTGCTCTTTCATATACACATATGTGCAGCTTTGATCATAACTATAATTTGACACTGGTTAGAAATGTATTACTGACGTCAGAGGATGAGATGTCCACTTGGGCTGTGCATAAAATCAATTTAAGTTTTGAAGTTGATTTTTGCTCCAACAATCACAAAAAGTGAAAAGGAGAGAAGACTTTCTTTTACTATATAGATATATAGTATATCTATATATTTGTGTATATATGTGTATATATGTATGTGTATATATGTGTATGTGTGAAAAGCTTATTTAAAAAGTCTTCAGTGAATCCAAAATGCTGCTACCAGTGTCTTAACTGGAGTTAGTAGGAGAGATCATATCTCTCCAGTTTTAGCGTCTCTACAATGGCTCCCTGTTGAATCCAGAATTGAATTCAAAAATTTACTTCTAATCTATAAAGTCTTTGAAACACTGATTGAGAACTAACCAGAGGTGCACTCATATGTAGATTTCTTGTCTATTTTGTTATGGCATCATATCCTTATTTTAATTTCATGTTGTGTGTTACGCAGGTGATGCTTGTATTATTCTCTGCTCTTTGTTTTGTGGGATGTTTCTTGTTCTTGCCTTAGGACAATGGATTAAAATTAGCTTTTGTGCTAACTCTGGCATATTTACATTGATGCTAACTGCTGACATGTTGTATTGTCTTAATTTAAATAAATAAATAAATAAATAAATAAATAAATAAATAAAATGAAATTTAAATTAAAGCCCTCAACAACCTAGCTCCATCTTAAATTGGAGATCTTATTGTTCCAGATTTTCCTAATAGAGCACTTCTCTCTCACACTGAAGGCTTACTCGTGGTTCCTACCTAGAGTTTCCAAACGCAGAATGGGAGGAATATCTTTCAGTTATCAGGCTCCTTTCTTGTGGAACCAACTTCCAGTTTCTGTCTGTGAGGCTGATAACATTGTCCAGTTTTAAGACTAGACTTTCATTTTTGATAAATCCTAGAGTTAGGGTTGGCTTATAATATGCTGCCGCCATAGGCTTAGACTACTGGAGGACAGAATTACCTGATTTCTTAAAATGATTTCTTAAAATTGAATAGTTATCATTTGATACTATTTATATCATGTGATTCTTGATCTGCCATTGTGTATCTGTTCCTCCTCCTTGTTATTACTAAACCCAACTGGTTAAAGTAGATACTACTTGTCCTGAGCCTGGTTCTGCTAAAGGTTTCTTCCTCATGAGGGAGTTTTTCCTTACCACTGTCACCCTCAGATAATGGAAAAACAAATAGTATAAATATGCAAACATATTACATTTTGCAAGCATGATGTCACCCCTCTGCCTCATATGAGCTGCAACTGAATTCTTAAGAGAAAAATTACAATAAAACTGATACCAGACAGAAGCATCAATGATGACAATCATCTTCATCAACAATTCTTTCTTTCTACCTATTGACTGCAGTTCCAGTAATTTCTTTAAAAATTGTTTCCAAACCCATTCTAAATCTAATGTAGGGTGAGGGTTTGCTTAACATAAATCAAATATTTTTATACAAAGCTTTTGCAGTGTTCTGAAGTAGTGTATGCCATCTGTGTTTTAGATAAACTGAATCAGTTCCTCCAAATCCGAGGCCATGGTCTTGAGCCGGAAAAGGGTAACATGCCTTCTCCGGGTCGGGGGGGAGGTCCTGCCCCAAGTGGAGGAGTTTAAGTATCTCGGGGTCTTGTTCACGAATGAGGGAAAACTGGAGCGTGAGATCGATAGGCGGATAGGTGCAGCGTCCGCAGTGAAGCGGGCGCTGTACCGGTCTGTCGTGGTGAAGAGAGAGCTGAGTCAAAAGGCAAAGCTCTCAATTTACCGATCGATCTACGTTCCCACCCTCATCTATGGTCATGAGCTTTGGGTTATGACCGAAAGAACAAGATCTCGGATACAAGCGGCTGAAATGAGTTTTCTCCGCAGGGTGTCTGGACTCTCCCTTAGAGATAGGGTGAGAAGCTCAGTCATCCGGGAGGGACTCGGAGTAGAGCCGCTGCTTCTCCACATCGAGAGGAGCCAGTTGAGGTGGCTCGGGCATCTGGTTAGGATGCCTCCTGGACGCCTCCCTGGTGAGGTGTTTCGGGCATGTCCCACCGGGAGGAGACCCAGAGGAAGACCCAGGACACGCTGGAGGGACTATGTTTCTTGGCTGGCCTGGGAACGCCTTGGGCTTCCCCCAGAGGAGCTGCTCCAAGTGGCTGGGGAGAGAGAAGTCTAGGCCTCCCTACTTAGGCTGCTACTACCCCCGTGACCCGACACCGGATAAGCGGAAGAAAATGGATGGATGGATGAATTTTTTTAATATTATGGTCTTTACATTTGCTCTTCACAGGCAACCGGGGGAATGCTAAATGTAAGTGTGAAGACACAGAGGTTTGTGCAGTTGAAAGACACATGATGAATTTCATCCACACATGCAAGGTACCTCAGAAAATACACTGCCTTCAGTGCATCAAGGCAGAACCAAATGCACTCAAGGACAGAAACTGGACTGGGGTAAAAAATTACGTCCGAAACCGGATCATTGCCTTGAAGAGAATGGCTTGTGCCAAAGATTAATTAGTCATATGCTGGTGAAGATTCTCAGTCGTCCAGGACATGATAAAATCAAAAAAGGCGTTCAATACAGAACAACTGGACTTTATTTGTAACAAACAAGACGTTTCGCTTCTCATCCGAAAAGCTTTATCAATTGAGTTTAGCAGACAGTCAGGGGAAGCAGTTATAACAGGACAAGCCATTGACACGCACCAACATATTTAAATTGGAAACTAACACCCCCACATACTTGGGATAACACGTACCTGTGACCCATTCAAAGTTCAGTGTGTGAAAACAGAGCTTACAGAACACACACACACACATCCTACTGTATGTGAAATGACAAGTCACACTTCACCCATTGATAGCAGGGACCTGTCAAAGTCTTTGTTGGTCTAATTCACAAACAAAGCTCCTCTGTTCTCATCAGGTGTGAGACGTCTGGGAACCAGACCCAGGGCCGCGCCATAAGTTTTTGAAAGTTGAAATCTTAGACCTCCTCCTCTGTTTAACGATGGTTTCTCTCTTTTTACATAAATCGCCTCCTTCACACCTCTCTCAAACCACCTGTGTTCTCGGTCCAGAATATGTACATTTTGGTCCTCAAAAGAGTGTCCCTTGTCTGTGAGGTGGAGGTGAACAGCTGAGTTTTGTCCAGAGGAGGAGGCTCTCCTATGTTCAGACATTCTTCTGTGGATGGGCTGTTTCGTTTCTCCAATGTATAAGTCTGGACAGTCCTCGTTGCACTGGACTGCATAAACAGAGTGGTGTAGTTTATGCAGTCCAGTGCAGCGAGGACTGTCCAGACTTATACATTGGAGAAACGATCTGGGCAAGCTTGATGCTGTTGGAAAGGTCTTTTTAAGATGAAAAGAATGAGCCCAAGCTCGTCTTGATGACCCCTTCCTCGGCCCCACAATTAACCCGCAAACTTGGAGCTGTAGGCCCATTGACTTACATTGCCCATTGACTTACATTGCGTTTAGGTCTGTGTTCATGGGGCTGCCACGGGCCACAGGAATAGACCAGAGCCACATAACTATAGAATCTGGTAGAGAGGCTTGTGCTTAAGAGATCCTGTGAATTTGGTGGTGCTAGGTCAAAGTTAAGGTACCTTAATTAACTTTTGAACAAACGGAGGCCTGTGGACAATTCCCACCCGTTTTTTTACACCTTCTGCAGCCTGTATCTCCGTGAAGGAAGCAAGGAACTGCAACAAATTTGCTGGAGATGTAGATCAGGATAGGCCGCATCTACCCTGAAAGTTTGGCCTTCCTACGTGCACCGTAAGACCCCCAAACCACCCCGCAAAGGCCGGTCAGGTGTGTTTTTTGTGAAAAATAGGGTTAAAGAAGAAAATTCATAACTCAGGACCCAGAAGTCCTGGACACTCCAGATTTGAATCACATGTATATGGAGTAAGCCCTAAAAGAGTGTGAAAGTTTTGTGCACGTACGTGCACGGGAAGGGGTCCAAATTTACAAAATATGTTCAGAAAAGGCAGTTTTTGGGGGCCAAAAGTGTTTAAGTTCCTAACTCGGGGCCGAAAGCGGTTAGGGACCCCAGATTTGAGGTGTCAACATTGGGGGGAGGGTGGAACACATCCATCTTGTCTTTTTTTCATAACTGTTTTTTCATGTTTCCAGCCTGTGGTCACAAATGGGGTATGGTTTGAATTCCAACAGAGTGTTTTGCAAGGTTCTGATGACTATCCCAATTCATTTTTTTTAGAAAAGTGCTAGGAGGTTGATTTTTGAGTATGTTGATCTCGGGCTCAAGACGAAAGCGGGGGACTTGGTCCCGTGCGCCTCGGGCCCTTGGGTCCCCCGTAGCGGCCCCCCAAAAGCTGGAAAAACCCTAAAAATCTAGGGTTGACATTTTTTGAACCGTCGGTCCGATTTCCACCAAACATACATGGATCTTCACGTCTCGGGGCCCTCTTTAACATATGTCAGAGCCAGGGGCCTGCACAGTAAAAAAAATCCGTAAAAAAACATGTAAATGTACTGTGGAAGTGTGAAGGAATTTTCCGTTATCATTTTTTACAGGGGTTTTTCCGTTTTTTTTTTTTCGCGCAAAGCACCCTGGGAACAAGAACCTTTGAGAAGAAGCGCGAAAGAGGACTCCATTATCTGGCACTGAGGGCAGGCTCTACTTGGCACAGAACTACTTTTCTGTTGATGATGGGTTTGGAGACTTATTTTTGGCACCTCTGTGGTAACGTAAAATAAATGACATCATAATTTTCGATTAAAATTTATTTTGAGACCGCGAGTTTCAGTCTGAGTAAGCTGACCTCGCTCAGCTCAAATAATCCTTAATTTATATCGCGTTTGTCGTGTTTGAAACCTCAACGTTATCGTGCTTCAAACTATGCCTTATCGGCGGCTGTAGTTGTATTTGTTACAAACGTAATTTTTAGGTTATACAGGTCATCGTGTTTTGTTAATTTAGTTTACGTTTTCCGCCACTCCAGACCCGTTTTCCTCTCCGCATTTGGAGCGGGGTGTGTGTGTGTGTCCTTCCGCCATTACGTCTTTGAGTCGGTGGTCATGGAGTTCTGCTAAACTCTTCCATTTTGATAATCGTAACTCCACCACTACAGCCCCGCTCTCTCATTCATAGCTTTTTTTAGTGTGTCTCCTCCATTTCGGTAGAAGACTTTATGGAGATCTGTTGAATTAGTTTCCATTTTGGTAAATCAACTAACCCCACCCCCTCCGCTTCTCTTGCGTCCTCCCCCCCCTCCCCCCAGTTGGATGTTATCAGCATGCATTAATGATGTGTCTGATTGAATGTAGTTTTATGAAAGATTGGCTTAGTGGGTCAGACGTTTCATGCCACATTTAAACAGACACCATTTATGTGTTTTAGAAATAAAATATAAAAAATAACATGGGACAATAAGTGGGAGGTAACACACCACTTTGAACTTTTTAATTGTATGACATGCAACAGGATATTTGGGGGTTATCTGGAGCTGTGGTTATTGCTTTAGCACATGATCGCTAGTGCTACATATCCAAGTTATCATGTTTGTCTGTAATATTTGCGAATTCAAATGTTTACCATTGACTACATATTTAAAGCACTGTAGATCTCACAGACACAACAATAATGTGCGTTTCTCCTGTGGCCACAAAAATTGCAGAAGGAGCTTTTCCTCATATCATTGTTTTGCTGTTCACATGTCACGAACACACCCAACTACAAAAAACAGACCAGCCCACAGTATATCTGTTCAGCTAAAATGCTCATTTAACTTTTGTGCTGGGGAATATTCAAATATCAAAGGGCTCGTTTCTCACTTGAGTGGCCACATACAAGATGGTCTTACAGTAATTTGTCCTTTTGATGGATGCTCCAAAACCTTTAATGTGAAAACATCCTTTTCATCTCATGTCTCCAGGTATCATAGAGGGTGGAATGCTACACAACTAGCTCCCATCCATTTCTGTGAGGTTCAAGAACAGTCTCTTCCAGTTCAGGAAGAAGTTGCAAACCAGTCAAGTTCAGGTGAGGGAGAGCATATTTCAGAAGAGGTAGAAGATGCTGTTGATCAATGTAGAGACCTTGAAAATAATGAAGCACAACATATTTTCACACAAAATCTTGCCCTGTTTTATTTGGGCTTGCAAGCCAAGTATTTAGTTCCAGCCTCCACAGTGACAGAGATAGCAAATGAGATGAAAACTCTTCAGGATATTCAACATGAATATACAATGTCAACACTATCCAGAGAACTGGAACAGTATGGAGTGACAACAGAGACATTAATGTGTCTTGGCAAGAAAGCTTATGAACAGGGTCCAATTCAAAAGGCTTTAAATGAAAATGGTCCTTTAACTACACATCATCGGAGGCTGCAATATTACAAGACACACTTTAACTACGTTCAACCTGTTGAAGTCATTCTTGGATACAACGATATAGGACAGAAAAAGCACTATCATTACATTCCAATAATGGAAAGTCTAAAAGCAATGCTAAAAGATAGAAGTGCAGCTCTGCAGACTGTAAACCATAAACCTGCTGAGAATGACACTCTTTCTGATTTTACTGATGGACAAGTACTGAAGTCCAATGACCTGTTTGCCTCGGACCCTGACTCTTTAAAGGTAATGTTGTTTCAGGATGCGTTTGAGGTGGCAAATCCACTTGGATCTGCCAAGGTCAAACACAAAGTTTTGGCTGTCTACTTCACTTTGGGAAACTTCTTTCCATACCAGCGCTCCGCAGTACACCAGATACAGTTAGTCCTGCTCTGTCAGGAGAAAGACTGTAAATATTTTGGAGTGGATAAAGTCTTCAGTAAACTGGTGTCAGACTTGTGTGAGCTGGAGGAAAATGGCCTTCACTTTGAGGGCAGGTTTTACAAAGGCACTGTTGCATGCATAATGGGGGATAACTTGGGCTCCCACATGATTGGTGGGTTTACAGAAAATTTCAGTTTCTCTGAATATTTCTGCAGATACTGTCTCATCACTAAAGAGGCTTTTCGGTTTAACCCACTTAATGTTGCCTCTCTTAGAAATCCTGAAAGTTACAATGAGAGTGTGGACTTTCTGGAGAGCCAGCCTGGAGTGAGTATGCACCAGGGTATTAAAAGCAACAGTATCTTCAATAAACTCTCCTTTTTCCATGTGTGTCAGCCTGGATTGCCACCTTGCTTGGCACATGACTTATTTGAAGGTGTGGTTGACTACGACTTGGCACTTTGTTTGCAGTTTCTGATTAAGAAAAAAAAGTGGTTCAGTTACAAGTCTCTCAATGACAGACTGAAAACATTTCCTTGTAAAAATGCAAGCAAGCTAAATGCTATTCCCCACCAGGGGACAAAGCTTGGAGGCCATGCAGCCCAAAACAGGTGGTTGTTGAGGTTCTTGCCTGTTGTAATGCATGACAGAATCATAGATTCTGACTGTCCTGTGTGGCAAATGGTACTACTCCTTAGGGAGTTAGTTGAGCTCGTCTGTGCACCAAGTCTTTCAAAATCTCAGATTGCTTACA
>JBBPBX010020068.1:9064-31784 GCA_038048925.1 Garcialebias charrua | reverse complement strand
CATTGCATATCATGCAGATAGGACGCTGACTTCCATCCCGTTCCGTGACACACGTGAATCCATGTTGGACATATTCGTCCAACCACTTTCTTTTTTTGCTCGACATATTTAACGTAGTTTGTAAAATATTGTCAAAAAACACACGACGTAGAACTACTACACGACAGCCATTTAAATTTCCGCATCAGCACTGAATCTGCAGCCGTCACCAGTGTTGCCAGATTGGGCGATTCACTGCGATTTTCCTTCTGACTTTTGCGGGTAGAGAGTGCTTTGGGCGGGTGGGACTCTATCTGGCAACACCGGTCACACCGGTGTTTACACAAGTGTGTCTTTACATCCGGGGCAGAGGCTCCGCCGAACCCCTGAGACCGGCTCATCGAACCCCTGGGGTTCGATCCAACCCAGGTTAAGAACCAGTGGGTTAGACTTATTAAAGATGGTAATGGTAATGTTCTAACAAGTGAGTAGAGTGTGATGGGAAGATGTAAGGATTACTTTGAAGAGTTAATGAATGAAGAGAATGAAAGAGAGGTCATAGAAACTGGGACCAGGAAGTGGGAAAGATTAGTGAGGGTGAAGTCTGGAAAGCTCTGAAAAGAATGAAGAAGGGGAAGGCAGTAGGACCTGATGACATACCAGTGGAGGTTTGGAAATGTCTTGGAGAGATGGCAGTGAGGTTTTTGACTCAAATATTTAATGGAATATTTGAGGGTGAGAAAATGCCTGAAGAATGGAGAAGAAGTGTGCTGGTTCCCATTTTTAAGAACAAGGGTGATGTACAGAGTTGTAGCAACTACAGGGGAATTAAGTTGATGAGCCACACAATGAAGATCTGGGAGAGAGTTGTGGAAGCAAGACTTAGACAAAGAGGTGACTATCTGTGAGCAACAGTGGGCCAAGATACTGTAGCGGCAGGGGAACCGGCTTGGGACCCGAAGGACCCAGGTTCGAACCCCAGTCACAACATACCTTGTGGTGTCTATGGGCGGCACACGTCCTCATCCCCAATTGCCCCCCGGGCGCTTTCAATAGTTGCCCACTGCCCCACCTGGTGGTGGTTGGGTTAAATGCAGAGACTAATTTCGTCTTGTATGGAAACATACACAGATGAAAAATGTGACATTATTATTATTATTATGCCAAGAAAGAGCACCACAGATGCCATCTTTGCTTTGAGGATGCTTGATAGAGAGTACAGAGAGGGTCAGAAAGAACTCCATTGTGTGTTTGTGGATTTAGAAAAAGCATATGACAGGGTGCCAAGAGAGGAGGTGTGGTATTGCATGAGGAAATCTGGAGTGGCAGAAAAGTATGTTAGACTGGTACAGGACATGTATGAGGACAGCAGGACAGTGGTGAGATGTGCTGTAGGAGTGACAGATAGCTTCAAGGTGGAGGTGGGATTGCATCAAGGATCGGCTCTGAGCCCCTTCTTGTTTGCTCTGGTGATGGACCGACTAACAGATGAGGTCAGGCAGGAATCCCCATGGACTATGATGTTTGCAGATGACATTGTGATCTGTGGTGAGAACAGGGAACAGGTGGAAGAGAACTTGGAGAGGTGGAGGTATGCACTTGAAAGAAGAGGAATGAAAGTCAGCCGTAGTAAGACAGAGTACATGTGTGTGAATGAGAGGGAGGCCAGTGGAACAGTGAGGCTACAAGGATCAGAGGTCACAAAGGTGCAGAACTTCAATACTCGGGGTCCACTGTCCAGGTAAATGGGACATGTGGTAAAGAAGTGAAAAAGAGAGTCCAGGCAGGATGGAGTGGATGTAGAAAAGTTTCAGGAGTGTTTTGTGACAAAAAGGTGTCAGCAAGGGTCAAAGGAAAAGTTTACAAGGCAGTGGTGAGACCAGCTATATTGTATGGTCTGGAGACAGTGGCATTGACAAAAAGACAGGAGAAAGAACTGGAAGTGGCAGAAATGAAGATGCTGAGGTTCTCCTTAGGAGTGACAAGGATGGATAAGATCAGGAATGAGATCATCAGAGGTACAGCACATGTTGAACAACTGGGAGATAAAGTTAGGGAGGCCAGACTGAGATGGTTTGGACATGTCCAGAGGAGGGACAGTGGGTATATTGGTAGAAGGATGTTAGAAATGCAGCTGCCAGGAAAAAGACAAAGAGGGAGGCCAAAGAGGAGATATATGGATGCAGTTAGAGAGGACATGAAGGTAGTTGGAGTGAGGACAGAGGATGCAGAGGACAGAGTGAGGTGGAGGAGGATGACTCGCTGTGGCGACCACTGAAAAGGGAAAAGCCGAAAGAAGAAGAAGACTGTATTAATCTGAGGCTGTTTCAGACTTGTAATGACTGAACATATACAAAGTGTAGCGGTCACAGCTGTAACTCATGCAGAGTGCCAAGTGATGTCAAAGGTTATGGATGTTTTTATTATCATGGCTGAGACCATTATTCCCCTCAGCCCTGAAAACAAACAACAACAAAAAAGTCAAAACTGGCTCCCAATACCTTTTTTTTAATCTCCGCCCATGAACCGTATGTTTGTGTAAATGAAGTGTGCTGTGTAAAGAGGCTGGCTTCAAGGACACCTCATGAACTCTGAGCTGAGAGGAGTATAAACAAGCAGATAACGTGGCTCATGGCTTTATTTATTTGACTGGTCTTCAAGCGTATACATTTATGATGCATCTGTGTATGTTTACATATGTTTATATATGTAACCTTTCCGTAAATCTGACCTTGCACGTAAAATGCCAGATATAAATCTTCAACTGCCGTACATTGTTTCTTTTGAGTAAACAACGTCAGAGAACCAGTTTTTCTCTAACATAATAACACCGACTGTTAAAGTTGTTAAGAGGTCTCAGTGTCTATGCACCATTTACAACACACTTTTCAATCCCAGATATGTTAATAATAGGGATGTGACAAAATGTACATCTCCTTGTCCCAACTCGTTGAAAAAGGAATTGTTAGTTTAGAGATTATTCCAATGGTTTAATCATACAAAGTACATTGATGTTTGATTGTATAGTTTTAGTGTACATTTACCAAACGTGTTGTAGAATCTGCAACTTTTACAAGTTTTGTACTAACCATAATAAGTGTAAAGAAAATATAAAGGACAGAGATCAATTGGTATTAAAAAGAACATGAACCTTGTAAGGCTGAAGATTATTTCAGATCATGCAATACCAAAACACATTAGGAGCTATTTAGCTCAATATATTGTGAAAAGAAAAAGAGCAGATTGCAGGTTCTATTACATTATTATTATAGTTGCCCACCGCTATAAGGTGAAGACAGAACGTTTTTACTTCTGTGTGTGAGAGTCTGTCTGTGTCGGTTATCAAATTGACGACAAATTTAATTTTAACTGTGAAAAGTAATTCAGTCAACCTTTATTTATACAGATTACAGTAGTTTCATTATTAGGGGGAGTGGTGGCGCAGTGGTTAGAGACGGTGGGCCTGTGATCGAAAGATCGCCGGTTCAAGCCTCGGTACCAACAACATTAAAAAAATGTGGATGGAAAAAGGTGAAACACCCACACCTGCCTCCGCCCTCATTCGCCCCACTCCAGGCCCCTGAGCAAGGCCCTTAACCCCCACCATCTGCTCCCTAAAAGGCATCTCTTGAAAATGAGTTATAGTGGCTCAATGAGACTACCTGGATAAATAAAGTGTAAATCAAAAAATATATATATTTGAAATGGGTCTTTGAATTATCATTAAACTTTTATTTTACCAGTAAGAAATCCATTGAGATTATTAATCTCTTTTACAAGGATGACCTGGGAAATGGACATCAACAACTGATTAACTTAAGTCAAATCAATTCAAAATGGCTTTCACATCCAAATGACCTAAAAAAACAACAACTAAGAAATAGCAATAACCCAGTCAATCTGACATGAACTCATTTACATTCAGTGTGGTGGTAGCTGACAGGGAAGTCCATCAGGGTTTCTGTGAGCTAACAGATTGCATAAGAACATTGTTTTAAATCTGGCTGTTATATATTCAAGGATTCAATTACCCAAGGTTCTTTGTTGTCATTTCCATCACATGTGGTACTTTATACATGAGGTGGAAAGAAACTATGTACAAAGGGTCCCAGTTACATCCAACAAAAATACAAATTGTAAAGAAAAGCAGTAATAATATTGAACACATGAACTAAGAAATACACTAAATTAAGAATACACTAAGAACTAATAGTACAAAACAATGTGCCAAACAACAGTGCATTGAACATGAGTCTGTGTGAGCAGATGAGTTTGAATGAACACAACAACATGAAATAAATCAGCAGCGTGAGATCAGTATCATGGATAGTCAGCAGCACATATCAACAATCAAGTGGAATTCAGTGATTTTTTTTTTCCACTTTTTTTTTTCACAGTAATTTTCACAGTGATAATCCTGACACAGGATACATGAGTCTAACAGCCTCAGGGTAGAAGCTGTTCCTCAGCCTGGTGGTTCTGCACTTAATGCTCCTCAACCTCCTTCCTGAGGGGAGCGGGTCAAAAAGTGTGTGTGCTGGGTGAGTGGGGTCCTTCACGATGCAGGTGGCCCTCTTCCTGCATCTGGAGGTGTAGATGTCTGTGATGGTGGGGAGACCGACTCCAACAGACTTTTGTGCAGCTTTCACCACTCTCTGTAAAGCTTTTCTTTATGCAGCTGTGCAGCATCCATGCCACACGATACTGGAGCAGATGATGCACTTCACTGCACACCTGTAGAAGAGGTGAGGACTGAGCTTTCCATGCCAGCTCACTTCAGCGGCCTGAGGAAGTAGAGTATCTGATGTGCTTTCTATAAACCACTATAACTATAAATATTTAGTAAATAATTAGTATTTTTTTAAATAAACTATACCGGTAAATATTTAAGTATAAGCGCCATGTGTTGTCATCATTGTATGTTCCTATACAATGGCAAAATTGATTCTCTGCTTTTAACCCATCGTCTCTGGGATACACACAGGTGGAGCAGTGGGTAGCTATTGAGTGCCCGGGTAGTAAATGGGGCTTAGGTGTCTTAATCAAAGAAACCATGACATGTGAGAATGGCTGGGGGTTGAACCACGACTTTCTAAGACTTAAACCATCTTAGCTCCAGCAAACTGGTTGGCCCACTTAAGGTGTTTACTGCTTGGTTGGGAAACAGTTAACTGGAACTCCTCTGACTGATGAAGCCCTCCAGATAGAGGGCGAAACGTCTCTTAAAAAAAATAAACTGTCCAGATGATCCGACTGAGAATTATTGGATGAATTGAATAGGTTTTAAATTTTATCAGTGTCTCCCTTTTTGCTGTTCTGCTGGAATAACCAGGTTTCCCTGATCACAGTAGCAAAGTATAACCACTCACTGACACAGATGGAAACTTATATCTGTCTGCATCAAAGCTCAGGTCCATTGATGACTGTTAGTGAGCAGTGAAGAAAATTGATCCTGGAGGACATGAAGGTTGTGCTCTCCTCAAACCACCACCTCCAGAAACTGGAAGAAATAATAAGTGGGGCACTTTATTAAACATTAGGACTGTACCAGATTCAGGTGAAGCTGCTCATTATAAAGTTTCAGCCCTTCTCACTTTCAACACCACAAACTTCTCATGAGTCAAAGCTCTGAACAAACGGGCTTGTAGTGAACATAGTGAGAGGGGGCACAGTGTACAGAACTTATAATTGTCCCTTTTGAGTGTGTTTCTTTTTACAGTTCCTCTTTATTTCAATGCATCCGTCATCTTTATCCACTTCTTTCTTTGTGGCTAGAAGGGGTTGCAGGCGCTCATATCCAGCATTCACTGTGCGAGAGGTGGGAGACGCCCTGGACAGGTCTCCAGTCCAACACAGGGACACAGAGACAAATGAGACAAACAAGCATTCAGCCAACACTTGTGCCAGAGACATTAATAATCTCTGTGCTAAGACAGTTTCACAAGCCTTTAATGTCGTCAATAAGTTTTGTATATGTACAAAATAATAAAAAACTAAATCAAGTTTGAGTGAAAACATAATCATATCAAGTTCCTGTTACAAACAAAGCTACGGAGCCCTGGAGGGGACGTGGAATATATATTTTTTCTTTTGTGTTCCCTCGCAATACTTTTGCGTTTCCACGCAAACGTTATTGCATTCACTCGCAAACGTTTTTGCTTTCCCTCGCAACACTGTATGTATTGTTACGTCACAGACAACAGCAACAATGGAACAGACACCCGTGTTTGCGGTTCATGCAGGATTTTGTGACTTGGCGCTATATAAATAAACTGAACTGAATTCTGGAATTAGATTAAATATAAGGATATCCAGTGTGTGCTGCAGTGGTAAAATTAATTTTACATTGGATAGTTCATGTTCATGCTCCATGGATTCAGCGGTCGCTCCCTCATTTGAGCCGATGCAGGCAGTCTGAGGAGCAATGTTTCTTTTAGGGGACCGTCAACAAAATGCCGTATTTTCAGAGTACTGTACAGTATTTGTCAAAGCAGCTCTATATGTATCATAAGTAAAGTTTTCTCAGTAAATTTCTGCATGGTAATAAATTACTAATTTTCTCACTATTTAAATTCCAAAATAAAAAGGTGGCACTTGTGTTTCAAAAGTACTGTAACTTTCTATTAAAGCATCAAAGTTCATGCTCAATCATCCAGGTACAAAATACAATAATGGTCAGTCAGGTCATCTGGACAGTTTCTTTTTTGTGGGAAGACGTTTTGCCCTTTATTCAGAGGGCTTCATCAGTCACCACTGTAAAACCAGCAAACTGGTTGGTCCACTAAAGGAGTGCACTGCTTAGTGGTGTTAACAGTTAACTTGGGACTCAGACTGATGAAGCCCTCCGGAACTGTGTGTTTAGTGTTTTTTTATTTTTTTTTTTTTTTCAAGTTAACATTTTTCTTAGTTCATATGTTAGATCTTATTACTTTTTTTTACCACACATTTTAATACTTTTGTTGAAGGTAACTGGGACCCTGTGTACACAATTTCGTTCCACCACATGTGATAAACATGACAAATAAAGAATATTGAATATTTGAATACTTGCCTGAACTTGGATGCTTTAAAATAAAGTTACAGTACTTTTGAAACACAAGTGCCACCTTGTTCTTTTGGATTTTAAATGGTGAGAAAATTCACAATTTATTACCATGCAGAAATATTCTGAGAAAACTTGTGATACATGTGCTGCTTTGACAAATACTCTAGAAATATATCTAAAATATTATAATAGTGTTCAGACCAAGCTCATTAGCCCAGTAATTTGTTGACCAAAATTAGAAGAGAACCATCGGAGGGACAGACTGAGAGCAGGCTGCCTGCTTCGGCTCGAACAAGGAAGCCAATGCTGAATCCATGGAGCATGAACATGAAATATCCAACATAAAACTGATTTTACCACTGCAGCACACACTGGATATGCTTATATTTAGGGCTGATTTCAAAACAAAACTCCATGAACCTCAAATACGGGTGTCTGTTCCATTGCTGCCGTTGTCTGTGTGAACAAATAATAATAATAATACATTTTATTTTATAGGCGCCTTTCTTGGCACTCAAGGACACCTTACATTGTCAATCATAAAAAGGTTAAATCATGTCATCTGGATCAGTTTCTTTGAGGGAGGAATGTTTGTTGTCTGTGAGAGAACACTTCATACATACAGTATTGTGAGGGAACGCAAAAAACTTTTGCGTGAGAACGCAAATGTATTGCGAGGGAATGCAAAAGTAAAAAAGAAACTCCCCCATGTCCCCTCTGGGGCTCAGTAGTACAAAGCCCCTAAAGGGATGTTGGTGAAAATAAAACATTTAAAAGAGGCTTTTGAAATGAGAAACTATTGATTATGGACAATAATTTTTTTTTGCAAGAGTTTAAAAAAATGAAAAAATCATACATTTCTTGCACAAAAAAGTGTCTGACAAAAGTTTTTACTTTATTCATACAGGTTAATCCCACTGAGCCTCTGGGACTCTATGACAACTTTATGACAGTGTTCCATAGGGAAAGGATCAACCACCTTATTTAACTGCTTAAAATTACTATTAAAAAATATTCAACAAAAAAAAAAAACTATGGTAGCCAATTATTCAGTCTGACATAAAAAATATATTTTAATTACATTTTTTAAATGTATACTTTTTAAGTGTGTGTTTTTTAACAAACACAAAACAACACATTTCAGTTTTTTTAGTTGACAACATATGTATTTTATGGCAATTTTTGAGAGAAAAATAATCAGTCCCTAGTTTTGTGAACCCCCTCCAACTCACTGGTCTGTTGAGCTTGCTAGAACCTTCAGTAGCTAATCTGTCAAACTTACAAGGGTTGCTCAGTGGTTGAACATGGAGGTGTGTGTGTGGGGGGAGGGTTCAATAGTTGTGTTTATTTTTTAATACCCCTGCTCAAAATGTTAGTTTCTGAATTGTTTTGGGCCTTTACTGATCCAGATACACTAGTGAGCTATGGGAGCATAGTGCACATGCTAATGACATCCTGCTTTTTGGGAAACCAGTGAGTCAAGAGTTGTCAGCTGGTCTGAGTCAGCCAACATCCAATTCTGCAGCCTGCATGCATGCGGAACATATTTTTTTATACTAAACAATAATTGTGCAACTTGCGAGTTTGTTTTATTTGATTACATTCAAACTAAAACAATTTTATCAAAGAAGACAAGAGGCGGACCCCCACAGCAAGTCCAGACAGGGAAGTAGGTACTGTATCTCCACCTCTGGGGTGATTGAAATATTTACTCTGATACATTTTTACAGAGGCTCTCAAACATAAAAGCAGAGCACCACATAGCTTATATTAAACTTGAAAGTATTGTATAAGGATGGAGGTAAAAAAAAAACTGAGAGGAATGCATTATTTTATGATAAATATCAGATGAAAAAATGAATTTGATCTATGACCATTTTTTTTTCCAATAAAGAACACAACAGTAAAGTTATTTTGAGGTTACACGAACAGTTGGAAAAATTCTGAGAAATTTAAAAAATTATATAGAAGGATTTTTAGGCTCTATTGGGAAAAATAATGTTTTTGACTGCACCAAAATCAAGGTTCAAGGTCTAAATAAATAAAAAATGCAGACAAAAATAAAGGTGTGGCTGCTCTTTTCCCCCGTATGATCTTCTGAGGGTTAAATTGAGCTATATCGTGATCTTAAGTAGTCACATGTTTTTGCCAGATGTTATCATTTTTCAGTTAATTTACCTTCAATGAGTTTTTGGATGACATGAAGAACATGGTGTTTTTTTTTTTTTCAGGAAGTTGGGTACATTTTCTTCTAAAGCCATTCTCTATGTTTGAGTTGAAGGACATTGAACCGAGAGGACAATCTGGTACGCGTCAAACTGTTTTTTGTGCAAACAAGAAAAAAAAAGTTTTTTTTCACTGGCATCCAAATAGGGGCTGTAGTTTCAAACATACCTGTCATATCTTGACTTTTACTAGTGATTTTGACTTTTGTAAATTTAAAACAATTTTAAAAAGGTAAAATAAAACAAACTTTCTTTAAGACCTTTCCGCAACGAGACTAATGAGCATTTGAACTATCCTGAGTCAAACATTATGAACAAACAAGAATGTAGGACCATAAAAGCAGATTATTGTCTTTCATGAGACGTTTCAGGATGAAAATAGTTCAACTTCTTTTGGTATTTACACACCAAAAGACTAACCACTGCAGCACTTTTATTTTTTCAGTTATAAATGACACAACAGCTGTAATGAACTCAGCCAATTTATCAGAAAAGAAATGGTTCTAACACCATTACTGCACAACTAAACAAATTAACATGTTCCACATACAGAAATTGTGATAAATGATGCACACTTGCATTTTTCCCATCAGTGATTTTTCCATATTAAAAACAAAGCATTCAGTGAATTATCTACATTACATGAAATTTGTAAACAATTAAAATTTAACAAATCACATTTCTTCCATTGTGTTTGTTAAAGTGAATGCTATTATCTTTTGCAAAATAAAGTATAAATAGGCAGATTTGAGACTAAAAAAGACCCAGTGAATATGACAATGTTTTAAAATGTACATGACCATAGAGAATCATACTGCTACATAACTGAGCCTTGTACATCATCTGACATTCAGACGGGTGATAATCTGTCATACATAATGTAACGTACATCAAAACACTCTCACCACCTCCTCTGTGACCAAATCCTCCCTGAAACTTCCAGCAGCTCAAGCTACACCAACGTGCAGCATTTGGTAAACATAGGTTCTGCTCACCCTGACAGCCATTTATATCTGCTAATATCTCATTGCTAATAACACCCGGGTGTGACAGGAGGAACTTCCACAATAATTTTCTGCATAGGTAGTTTTTTTTATTTTATTTTTTTATCTTCAATTAAAAACAAAATTCCTTCTTCTTCAGCAAAACTGAGTGCCAGAGCTGCAGGTGCAATCAGTGCTGTGCTAAAACCTTTTAATTAACACCATCTATCATCATTAGCCAAGCGGTCAGCCAACAGCCTCACTGTTAACTCTTAGAGAGCGAAGCGAGGAGAGAGGTAAATGATGCGGCGCGCTCCTTTGCTTTGCGGCCCCCGTCACCATCAGCTCCCTCTTCGCTGTGCTCCGTCACTGCAGAGCAGCTCTGGAAACACATCAGTCTACATCAGCCCCACTTAATCTGTTTGGAACTACTGCTTTCCTGTGACTCGTCGGACTAAATGCTAGGCTAAAACGAACGCCTGCTGGTGCATGTGATGAAGTGTGGATTGCTGCATGCGGATGAGATTAACTTTTACTTTGGGATATTTGTCATTTAACTGCTGCTTAAACTGAGATGAAAAAAGGCGTTGTCTAAAAAATATGTAGCCATTTTGTCTGACCAGGACTGAAATGAAACTCCATTTGAATTATTTATGTAGTGCTAAGTAGCCTCAGGATTTGGTGACAGAGATTTATTGCTGTGATGCCCACTTCATTTAAAGCAGCTCGATACAACACACAGCACAATAAACGAGCAAAATTAGATTTTTGTTGTTGTTGTTGTTGTTTTTATACACTTGACGAACTAGATAGGATTTTACTTTTTGTTGTGTTTGAGTGAGAAACGTTTGAGAAAGAAGACCACGAGTCAATCCTGACTCTAACCTCCAACAGTCTTTGTGAAGCTGACTCATGGCGGAGGGTAAAAAACAGAAACAGTTTCTGCAGAGAGAACAAAGTGCAGTGCTGTGCTGCGGTCATGCAGCGAAAAGTGCCAGAAACAAGTGAAACATCTTGAACTGACTCTAAGTGGAGAGGACACTGAGCATGCACGTGTAGGTGGGAACAAAAGCAGAAAGTAGAAGTGTAGGTGTCTCTGAAAACAACAGGTGAGAAAAAGAAGGCTTGCTCTGTTCCTCTTGAGCCTTTTCCCTTCTGTTTTTTTTTTTTTTTTTCACTGTCTTGTTTTATATGTTCTGCTTTCAAGCGAACAAAGTGACCAAAGCTTGAGAAAGTTTGTACAAATGTCTCTTGCAGCTCTGGTCAGTTTATAATTGGTGCATTGTGGGAGAATGAACCTTCTAATGAAGCACAAGTCTGCTCCCAAAGCTCCATTTTCTAAGGACAACTTTAACATGCTTTGTGTTAGATAGCTCTAGCATTGGTTCTTCTTTGAAGACTGATATTCAATGCAGCAACTATAAACTAATTACATCCCACTGCTACTTGTATTATAGCACCATTGGAATGACCCTATTTATATTTACTGTGTAATACAGGGGGAACTGGCCTGTTGTATATTTCCATGCTGTCAACACTGTAATTATGGTATTGTGTTGCCAGTAATGGTAAACTTTTGACTGCAAATGGTAGAGTAGAAGCAGCTAGTAGAAAACTGAGACAATGATAGAGTACACCTCCTCCGTGTGAGTTCAGCTGCAACTGTGTGTTTGTGAGTAAGTGCACTCGTGGGAAAACACTGTGTCACCGCTGGTATTTTGTTCTGTACGGCTGCATACATAATGCGCTAATACTCGACGCCTGTTTTGCCAGCAGATTTATGCAGATGAGGTGCATTTGTACTTTTTCTGCTGCTGTTGGGATAATATTCTCATCTCTCAGGGCTTCGGCTGTTGAAAGAGAAGAATGATGAAATAATTATCAGTGATGTGAAATAGATGAGTTCTCCTATTTATTAATTGTATTTATAATTATTGCTTAACTCATCTCAAACTCATGTCAAATATAGTGCGGTGAAATATTCATCTGTGCTTTGGAGACATTGGTATGATCGCCTCCTGAACGGTTAGGTACTTTTTTTATTGTTCTTTTTATTTTTATTTTATATTTTTTTGTAATTTTTTATTTGTATTTTGTATTTTGTATTTTATCTTATTTTATCATGTTCGTTGTCTCTTATCTAGGTTGGACTCTGAGTCTGTAATAAAGTTATCTATCTATCATCTGAGTCCAGCAAATTAGCTGTAACATTTTTGTTCTGTTTGTGTAGAGAGTCAACATTGCTTAGAACAATCAGACACTTACACTTTGGTTTGAAGGAGGTAGTTGGTAAAAAAAAATTACAAATATAAATATTTTATTATTGCAATTGTTTACAATATTGATGATATTGCTGTATTTTGTTGTGGTGAAAAAAAGGACTGAACAAAAATGTGACAGTCAATTTATTCATCCTTGCTTCAACCTTCATCTGTTGTAATGAGTAAACATGAGATCAATTTATTTTTATATCTTCGTCTTGCTCTCAGCGAAGGCGAACACGTTTCCTCCCGATCCTTCCCCTGCTTCTGCTTTTTGCCTTGTGAACCTTTTTAGTAACTCTGCATACCTTCTGAATTGTAAATTATGTATCTGGCCGGCTGGTCTCTCAATGCAATTGCTCAAATTTTCTCGCCGAGAAGACGTGGCGAAGGAGAGTCCTCTTGCCCAGACGGGACACTTGCAACCTAATCTACGATGGATTACTGGGGGTAGTGGAAGTTATTTTTAGTTTTTTTTTAATATAAAATGTGTTCATTTTTAAAATTCAATACAAAACAATCCCATAAATAATAACATACAAAATATAAAAAATGAAAGGTAGCAGAAAGAAGAAAAATTGTATTATATCTGCCCCTTTTTTCAAACAATTAGTTCGATCAAAATTAATCTTCAGTAACAGAACAAAATGAATAACTCTTTCTAATTTTTTAACTCTAAACACAATACACATTACGCTACTTCATATTTTTTTAACAATTCAGTTTTGATCATTTTCTTAAATGTAAACATTGACTTGGCATTTTTAACTTCACACTCCAAACCTTTCCACAATCCTTTTCCCTGGATTGAGGTAGACTGTCCCTTCAAACTAGTTCGTTATTTTGGTTTTACAAATATCTCAGTCCCCTTAAGATTAAAACAGCTTTGTCTTTTAACAACATGCATTTTCATAGTTAAAGGTAATGCGTTTTTCTGAGCTCTATACATAACTGATAAAATAAATCATGGAACTTCAATAACTTCAGTTGATAAAATAATGTGCTTGATGGATGACAGTAATGCTTTCTAGTGATAATTCTTACAGCTCTTTTCTGTAATACAAAAACAGGCTATGTAATGGTTTTACACGCTTTCCCCAAAACATCAATACAAAATATTAAGTGTGGAACAATGATTGTGTTATACAACAAATACAGAGCTTTATCATTTAATACGTCTCTGACTTTGTACAGTACTGCAATAGATTGAGCTATTTTTATTCTTACAGAATTGATGTGTTGTTTCCATGTCAGCTTTTTCATCAATGATAATGCCCAAAAACGTCACATCACTCACTCTACAAATCTCAACACCATCAATTTTTAATGGAACATCAACAGTTCTTTTTTTTCTTTCAAAAAAGGCATTCAATACAGAAACAACTGGACTTTATTTGTAACAGAAGACGTTTTGCTTCCCATCCGGGGAGCTTTCTCAATTCAAAGAGCAGAGTTTGGTAGTAATGCTTTAAAGGCTGTGAGAAGACACACACACCTACCTATGTAAATTGAAGGCTAAGATAACACACACACATATGTAAATTGACAAATCACACCTCATACCCGTGTAGCTTTCTCAATTCAAAGTGCATCGTGTGGAAGTAAGGCTCTTTTTAAAAAACTGATAGAAGACACACACATCATACTGTATGCAAATTGACAAATCACACCTCACACCTTAATAGTTATTGTTTAATACTGAATATCATGTAAATAGTTTTATCTAGATTTAATGATAATTTATTACGTTTAAACCAAGTTTGTATTTTGACAAATTTTGTCTTCATCAACCCCAACATCTGTTCTATATCTTCACCCAAACCAAAAAATGCTGGTATCATCTGCAAAAAGGACACATTTATGGAGTTCTGACACATTTACCAAGTCACGATCATGTGTCTGTCCATATTGTTGGTCAAGGATGTAGAAGATGTGTAAATAATTTGATTTATGCTAACAGAATTTCTGCTTTTTGGAGTTTGCTGTTACCTGACATATTGACAAATTTGAAAAACGTTGTCAGCTGTTCTGACCTTTGTGAAGCTGCCTGGACTGTGTGAGGGGCTGTGCCAGGATTTGAACACTCCGACTCAAATGCATTGTGAGCTGAGCCGTAAGCTGGATACAATTTCTGCTGAGAATTGCAGGCTACTTGCAGCTCCTGGATCTTGCAATCAGGAAGGAATTGACTTTGGAGAAGTTAAAAACTTTGCCCGGTGGTACTGATCAAACAAATTTGGTTGTTTGGAGTCCCCATTGAAAGTACCCGTGGAACTCTAAGGTAGACTGAAAAGAATAGAGTTGGCCTGACCCAAAACAACTGTTGTTATCTGAATCTGGCTCCCCCGTGTCAGCTTGGAAGCTGGTAATCTTCTGCTGGATGTAATGTGAACAAGATATTCTGCTCCCACTACTAGTTCCCTTCCCCAAGGACATCTATGGACCTGTCTCAGAGAGCTCTACCAAGGCTGGCTGATAAATGCACCAACACTTTTCATGGACTATGGTGGTGATGGTAGGTTTGGGGGGCATCTGGAACAGTGTTCACGGACTTACTTCACACATGCATACACTCATACATTCATTCACACACACTCCCCTCAACCCTTCGCCTTTGCTGGCCTCCCTCCCTCCCGAGCACAAGATCTCAGTCATTACCACATAAATATGTTATTCTCTTAGTTTTTTGTGGCTGTAGTTGGGCAATTTATTATCATGTCATAAAAATAAAAAAAACATTTTCTTGTCATGTATGCTGAACAACAATATAAATGCAGCTCTTGGTTTTTTTTTTCTCCCAGCGAAGCAGTTCACAAATTTGTGTAAAAATGTGCTAGTGGGAACATCTTTGCCAAGATAATTCATCCACCACACAGGTGTGGCATATTCAGATGCTGATTAGAGAGCATGGTTAATGTAGAGGTGTGACTTAGGCTGACCACAATAAAAGGCGGCTCTAAAATGTGAGGTTTCATCACACAGCACAATGCCTCAGATGTAAGTTTTGAGGGAGCATGCAGTTATCATACTGACTGCAGGAATGTACACCAGAACTGTTGCCCGTGAATGTATTGTTAATTTCTCCACCATACGCCATCTCCAAAGGTGTATCAGAGAATTTGCCAGTACTGTACATCCAACTGGCCTCACAACCACAGACCACGTGTAACCACATCAGTCCAGGACTTCCACATCCAGCATCTTCACTTCTAAGATTGTCTGAGACCAGCCTCCCGGACAACTGCTGCAACAATCATAACCACAAATTGTTGGCACAAACTGTCAGAAACCATCTCAGGGTAGCTCATCTGCATGCTCGTTGTCCTCACTGGGGTCTCCACTAGACTGTGTTTGTAATGTTTGATCTTTAATTTATTTCATTGCTGATTTGCTGTTTGTGAAGCATTTTGCTCAACAATGTTTTTTTTTTTTTCAACGTGCTACACGAATAAAATTGACATTGACATTTGATGGAGTTGGAGAGGTGTTCTATTCACGAATGAATTGTGGTTTTCACTGTAGAGGGCAGCTGGCAGACTGTGTGTATGCTGTTGTGTCAGTGAGCAGTTTGCTGATGTCAACGTTGTGAAACGAGTGGCCCAAGGTGGCAGTGGGGATTTAGTATGGGCATGCATGTGTTATGGACAATGAACACAGGTGCATTTAATTGATGGCATTTTGCAAGCACAGAGATACTATGACGATGTCCTGAGGCCCATTGTTGTGCCATTCAACCATGACCATCATTTCATGCAGCATAATGCACCTCCTCATGTTGCAAGGATGTGTACTCAATTCCTGGAAACTAAAAACATCCCTTTTCTTGCATGGCCAGCATACGCACTAGACATGTCCCCTCTTGAGCATGTTTGGAGTGCTCAGTATCAGAGTATACAACAGCGTGTTCCAGTTTCTGACAATATTCAGCAATTTCACACAGCCATTAAGAGTAGTGGGCCAATATTCCACAGGCCACAATCTATCTCTATGCAAAGATGTGTTGTACAGCATAAGGTGGTCACACCAGATACTAACTGGGTTTCTATATACATATATGTATACATATACGGTATATGCATGTGTATATAGATCCGGGTGGACGGATCGATATCTGTGGCCAAATTCTTTGGATTTGCTGCAGGAGATCCTTCCTGTCCACAGCTATATCAGCAGCATCTATAACAACGCTTGAATTAAACCAGGATGATGAGCTACGACAACACTTAATTTCCCTTTGGGATTAACAAAGTATTTTTGAATTGAATTGAATATATACATACATACACACTTCTACCTAATGCACACAGTGAATGTAAGACAAAAGTTGTATAAAGAATATCCAGGCCCTAAAAATAAAGAAATGGGTCCTATTTTGTTGTTTTCAAAAATGTCATGATTATAACAGCTGAGGGTCTAATCAATACCTAAACTATTGATTAGCTGCATTCAATATTTGAACTTCCATTTAAAAGTTCAATATAACTCACATTGATTGTGCTTGCAGATGCCATAAAGGTTATAACCTGCTGAAGCACCTGTAGGACTGTATATGTATTCACTGGTAAATATATTCTTGATTGCAGGGAGTTCAGCCACTGGAAGGTGAACAGCCTGGCCACAGAGAAGAGAGATTTCCTCAAAGCTCCGTTGCCCTTGGCGCCAGAGTTCCTACGCAACCTGCGGTTACTGGGGCGACGGCCAACCCTGCAGCAAATCAACGAAAACCTCATCAAGAAGTACGGGACCCACTTCCTAGTTGCTGCTACCCTGGGAGGTAAGGAAGGACTGCAGGTGATTACCTTTATCCCCAGGTTAAGAAGCACAGAGACCAATAAAAGAAAAAGTTCCCCAATTTAGCTCCCAGGTGAGCTTACAGTCTGCATCAAAATTGTACTGCATAGAAATTACAAATACAATACCACAATCTCAACTAGACCCATGCAATGCACCGTGCAGGTTCCTGCAGTGTTGTCTCCATCAGTGGAAATTTTTAACTCATGCTCTTCTCCGATGAACTTTGCACACAACTGCAGGAGGCTCGCAAAGTAGCAGAGGGATTAAACTGTTCGGCTTCTTTGCATATTTCTCCCCTTCTTTCTCTCTTTGTTGGATTTCTTTGTAGTCCTGATCCCTGAGGCGAGAGGTAATTCACAAAACTGTAGTGCTGGCAGTATTGATGTGGGCTGAACCACACGGTGGGAGAAGCGGTAGCTGCCGCGGACCTGCGGTGTGTGGAACTCGTTTACAGCCGTCCGGATTAAAACAGGGCACATATGGAAGGATCTTTTAGCTCGGAACCTCTCTCGATTCGGCGATTTGGACCCAGAAACAGCACCTGGACTTAAAGACTGCAGTAAAAGAACACTGTGGCCTGACTGAAAAAATAAAGCAACTAATCTAATCTGGTCTCTGGCCTTGGACTGAAGGCTGTCTACAAATCTTCTCCTGAGCTGGGAAGCTGAAGGGCCCCGCTGCCCTCCCCCCCCTCCCCCCCAGAGGTCTCTGTGTGTGCGTTCTCAGAAGGAGCCGAGCTGTGAGACCTGCGAACTGTTCTTATCTGGAGCTGTTACTCACAGACTTTTACCTCCCGCCTGTCGTCATAAATGCATCTTGTCCTGTCTAAATGTGCTAAGCTGGTAGAGTTTTTTTGGACTTTATCATGGAGTGTCTATTGGCAAATTGTGATAGATTCTTTTTTTGAATACCACGTTCCTACCTGTTTGTGTCTATTCCCTTTTCCATATCTGTTGATTGTGGTGGCGCGGTTTTATACTGCTGCGACTTCGTGCGCTGTCCCTATCCTAAGACGGATGTGCGTAATCAATTACTTTGTCTTTGTGCCCCGGTGCAATGTCAAGGTCAATAAAGATATATTCTATTCTATTCTACCATTCTCCTTGAAAATTTGAACAAATATGGTATTAGAGGACCAGCATTACAGTGGGTATCTAGCTACTTGAAAGATAGGAAACAATTTGTACAAATAAATGATGTAAGATCTGACGTCTGTAATATCACATGTGGAGTTCCCCAAGGCTCTGTACTTGGACCAAAGCTATTTATTTTATATGTGAATGACTTGGTAAATGTGTCNAAAAGTATAAAAAGTTTCACCAACACCAAAAACACCAACATTTAATAAACATAATCTTAAAATGAAACAGAGTGTAATACTGTCCCAAAGTATGAAGTATAAAAAGTATATCTATAAAATAAATGAAGGTTCTGGCATTTGACATTTGTAAAGAGTGACAAAGCAGCATATGTTAATGTACACAGTATATGTATGAGGTGCTGGTGAAGATTCTCAGTCGTCCAGGACATGATGAAATCAAAAAAAGGCATTCAATACAGGATCAACTGGACTTTATTTGTTTTTGAAAAAGAATTGAAAAAGACTTCTGGACAGAAGTCGAAACGTTTTCTGCAACAAATAAAGTCCAGTTGATCCTGTATTGAACGCCTTTTTTTGATTATATGTATGAGGTATTTGATATTGGTATAGAGATAAAGTGGCATTATGCAATAAGGCTAGTAAAAATAATATATACTGTTTATCAGCAGTAGTGTAGATATAAAAAGTCTAGATGTAAACAGTAGTAATAAATGTAAACATTAGTAATAAATGTAAACAGTAAATGTAAACAGTAGTATGACTATAGGCAGTAATGTAATACAAACATTAGTGCAAATATGAGAAGTAGTGCAAACTGAATGAGCACATGACCTAATCTTACTAGACTAGTAGACAACCTTTTAAAGTTCTATGATAGACTGGCAAGTATAACAAAACTCAAAGTTGTATCTTCACAGATTGCAGTCTGTAGTGTTGTGAGATAGCGACTGATAAGTCAAGACAAGTTCAGTATTCTGACAGGCACAGTTTCTGTTCTGTATAGTACAGTATATGCATCCACTGACACCAAAGTTTGCAGCTGTATGTATTTCTTACTGCAAATATCAGTGTGGGAGATGGAGCAGCGATGGGTGCAGTGTCATACTGATGGCTAGACTCTACATGTATTTAACAGTCTCAGCTAAATGTGCCAAGCCAAGCTGCATACTGATTAGTCTGTACGCTGTAGCAGACAAAAAGTGCACATTCCTGATCTTTGTCTCTTGTTCACTTTTGTTCTACTATTTTCAGTCTATTATTTTCTGTTTTTTAACGTCTGTTTTGCCAGCAGCATCTATCTATGGTGCACAGTTTTGAAAAAGCTGAAGTGAAGAAGTGATTTAATGCTGCTGTAGAGCATTAAAATGGGAACTGTCTGGCTTAACAATATTTGTGGACCAATCATTGGTTATGACAATCCTCCATAGAGAGCCACCACTCTAGGTTGGCAGCATGCTTCACAAAAACTGTTTGGAAATGTCTGTCAATGTTGAGTCAGGTCCACTGGATGGATTCTTCTTTGCTGAAACATTTTGAATTTTATCCAAAATACTTCTTCAGTCAGAGGAGCTACAACAAACCCAGTCTTATAAGCAGCACCTTCTCATGGTGGATCAACCAAAGTGGACAGCCAAAACCAGCTGCTCACATATGTGAGCAGCTGGTTTTGGCTGTCAACAGCAAACTGGTTGATCCACTATGATAAGGTGCTATTTATAAGACTGAGCTGAATACAGCACCTCAGACTGAAGAAGTCTTTTGGACAAAGGACGAAACGTTTCTACATTATTTTTGTTTTGTTTTTTGAATGTCCAGAGGACCAGACTTAACTTTTTTAGATTTTTCTACCTGGATTATTGAGCATGCATCAGGATATGCTTGGAAATTGTTTGGAGATCAAACAATAAAACAAGTCTGAGTTGTTCACCTGGCCTCCAGTCTGATAGGTTCTGTTGAAGCGCTACAACTAATGATTATTTTGGAAGTCGAGTAACTGGTCGGGCAGCACAGTGGCATAACTGGTAGCGCTGCTGCCTCTCAACGAGCAGGTTGCACTGGTTCAAATCCTGGTCGGGCGGCCTTTCTGGGTGGAGTTTGCATGTTAAGATAAGATAAAATAGATCTTTATTGATCCCACAAGAAATTGTTGTGCCAGCGTTTTAGTACAAAGGAACATACACAAGAAATCACACAAGATAGAGAAAATAACAGAGAATATAAAAATAACATTAATTAATATCTGAACAGGTCAGGTGCAGACAATTTTGAAGAAACTCTCCCCTGCTCCTAAAACGTCAGGTTTGTAAACACAGCTGACTGATTCACTTAACGCTTTTTGAAGCTAACAATAATTTACTGTAAACCTTAAATGATTAACAGGACTTTTTTTTCATCTTTTATCCTTCTCTAAATGTTTTGTCATTTCTCATGAGTCCTGTCTTTCACCTCAGCAGTCATCTGCGTTGTTAGAAGACTGGGTGCTGTCTTGGTAAACAGTAGGCATATTGCAATGTTCTGATCATCGTAATAAAAAACAAACAAACATGTACATGTTTTTTTTATGACTGGAGGTGTTATTACCATAGTCCTTCGCTGTATATCCTCCAACTCCCTCTCAAGGATGTTATCAGACATCAGACATAGGCTGCAAATATTAGTTGACATAATGTGCATAGCTGATTATGAAAATTTGTTGATGTAGATTTTTAGAGTTGATGCATAATTCAGAAGGCAGGGATTTGGATTTTTCCCCCCTGGAAACATGCAAAGCCAACTAAAATCAGCCTTTAAAATACAAAGTTTCTCAACCATTTGGTTTTATTTTAGTGATGAGCATTGATCAGTAACACCTGGTTATTTTTAATATTTCCTTTGGCCTTCATAAATATGCTAAGACTTTCAAAGTCCCGTGATGCATAAGTAAAAAAGTAGAAATCACTGCTTCCCTCATCTGATTTCCTTGACCAGTTAACATGAGGAAATGAGGCCAGATGCATATCTTCCTAAAATTGTACAGACTAAAGAAAATACCAACCTATTTTTGTATGGTAATCAGTCTATCATCGCCTGACAGAGGGGGCAAAGCCTAACAGAATGATAAATTATCTTCATCGCAGTACAGTAGGCAAACCACAAAACTACAGTGAGACAGCTGACACCTGCCAAAGAAATGTCAGATAGAAAAACAGAAAGTCACTGCAGTTCCTCCAAAAACAGCACTGTACTGTCAGCGTGGTGGAGGTGAGCCTTCACCAACAGGTATACTTGTACTGTATTCAGCTTCATTCAAACAGCCTTCATTTAACAGGACTTTTGGAATAATCTGATGTCTTAAGATCAATGATTCACTGGTTGATTTTCACTCCACAGGAGAAGAGTCACTGACCATTTTCCTGGACAAGCAGAAGCTAAACAAGAAGTCAGAAGGCAACCGCAACAGCTCGGTGGTCTCTCTGGAGCTGCTCCATCAGCTGGCGGCTTCCTATTTCACAGACCGAGAAAGCACCCTTAGGCGACTCCATCATCTCCAGATTGCCACCTCTGCTATTAAGGTACTGTGTGTTCATGTTATTTGCTTCAGTGCTTTGCTGAAAAATGTCTGGTACACAACACATACAGGAGATTGCATATGCAAATGCCTTTTTCCTTTCCCAAACAAAATCCCAAGATCCACAACCCCCAAATTCACAACCAACCAGTCATGGGTAGACACTCCAACATTGTAACACTCCAATAAAACTGTTCCTTTGGGTTATATTGCTCAGTGCTGCACATATATAACAAACAGTGCCAACAAAAAAATTGCTTTTAAATATTGTTTTCAAAGTGCAAGGTTCCAAGGTTCAAGAGATTAAAGAGTGTGCAGAAAATAAGTTTATTTTATTATTATAATAATTTCTTTTGGAGAGGCAGACCTGATTAATGGTAGAGTTAATCCACTGTAGCCCTCAAAAGCCCTAAATTGTGGCAAATATCTGCTTTCTCTTATATCTCAAAGGGAGAGTAAACCAACAGAGGTACATAGTGTGCCCGACTGGAACTGTAAGCTACAGTGTGGTTTTCTGCAGAGGAATATGTAGTCATAGAGATGTAAATAATTGCAAGTTTTCTTATATATATTTTTTTTTCAGTAAAAACAGGCTCACATTGTCACTGTGTAAATGGTATAATAATATTTTAAGCACACAAGCTACTTTTTGTTTTCACTTGCACACTGAGTACTTGACTTTAATGAATATTCAGGACTGTTGCATTGCCAAAATCTTTATTTTTCTTCCTTAATAAGAAGAGAAGAACACTTGAGCATTGCATTTTTACAGAACTGTTGGCTT
>JBBPBX010020067.1:26334-43760 GCA_038048925.1 Garcialebias charrua | reverse complement strand
AACTAGTTCATCCAGGCTGCAGAAGTTTAACCAACAGATTTTAATGACCATTTTTCCTGATGCATGCTCAATAAACCAGGTAGAAAAATCTAAAAAGTTAAGTCAGGTCCTCTGGACTGTTTCTTTTTTTGCTGAAATACTTTAGTAAAGTATCTGAACACAGCAAGGCCTTCCAGATGGAGTTATATATCACCACCGAAGGAGGACACACTGCAGATCTTAGCTGTAGCCTACAGCCAGCGGCCTGCTCCAACCTGTGGGGACAGATCTGATTCCACAGCGAGGACACGCAAAACAAGCTTTAGTTCTTGTCCGATATTTAACCCCCAGTGAACACGTGCTTTAAGAAGAAAGTTGTTTTCTCTTTCGCTGATTTAAAATGTTTTTGTAGCTGCAGTAAAGTGTCTGTCACTTGAATAGTATACGACATTCTAGGAGAAAGTGCAACTTATTTATGAATATACAACCCATCATGTTACAGTGGCAGTTTTTTTTTTTTTTACACAGTAAAGGACAAAACAATTGTCTTGCACTGTAAATGTCACAAGTTCAATTCAGTTTAATTCAATTCAGTTCATTTATAAAGTGCCAAGTCACAACAGAAGTCATCTCAGGGCACTGAACAGAAACATTCATCTATATATAAAGTAAATTAACGTTATTTATCTGAGGAGCAGACTGCTTTGAGTTGAACTTTATCACAGACTCATCTTGAGCAAACATGAAGGCGACAGTGGAAAGAAAAAAAAATCCTTCATGAGGAAGAAACCTTTAGAAGTAGCAGGCTCAGGACAAGTGTTCATCTGCTTCAACCAGCTAGGTTTGAGAGGAACAGATACACAATGGCAGGTCAAGAATCACATGTTAAGATAGAAATAATATCAAATGAAAACTACTGTATTCATTTGTAACAATTCATTTAAGGAAATTTGGTCAATTTGTCCTGGCAGCACGGTGTCGCAACTGGTAGAGCTGCTGCCTCTCAGCGAACAGGTCCCTGGATCAAATCCAGGTCCAGGGGCCTTTCTGGGTGGAGTTTGCATGTTCTTTCCGTGCATGTGTGGGTTTTCCTCCGGGTTGTCCGGTTACCTCTCACAGGCCAAAAACATGCATGTTAGGCTAATTGGTGGAAAGTCTTAAAACTGGACAATGTGTCAGCCTCAATGACAGAAACTGGAAGTTGGTTCCACAAGAGAGGAGCCTGAGAACTGAAAGATCTTCCTCCCGTTCTGCTTTTGGAAACTCTACAAACCGCAAGTAAACCTGCAGTCTGAGAGCGAAGTGCTCTGTTAGAAAAATATGGAACAATAAGATCTGCAAGATAAGATGGAGCTAGGTTGTTGAGGGCTTTGTAGGTTAGAAGTAAGATTTGATTTATATTCTGAAATTTACAGGGGGTCAATGGAGAGAAGCAAAAACTGGAGAGTTCCTGTTGGCTTCGTCTGAGCTACAGTTTCAAACCAATATGGCAGAAAAACAGTCAGTGGTCGCAACCATTTTAAAACAAACTGGTTTCTAAAAGTTAGACTCAAAATGGGTTGAAAGTATTGAAGTACTTCAAGTTAGCCGACAATAAAATGTTTCTTTCACCAATATTATGTATTTTCGACCAGTTAGGCACCAAGTAAAGGCCAAGGTCAGGGCGAGGCTGGGAACAAGAGTACCCATTTTATCTTCAACTTAGACCTCAAAGACAGTGAAAATACTTTATTATTATTATTATTATTATTTTTAAACAGGCTTGACTTCCTGCTTCTTAAAGCTGAGATTATGTAAACCCAACCCTTTGTTAAATGTTGACGCAAGAGCTCTTTTGACAATTGGTAGCAAAGCAAGCAAAAAAAAAAACGGGAGTCATGTCAAACAATTGAAACCTTCATCTGCAGTAACTATGGTGCAGAATGTGGCTTTCAACAGAAATATTGTATGTTTAAAATGTGACCAATTGAAATTAATAAATGCATAAACATAAATTAATACTCGTTCTTGCAGCAAAGCGTTCAGCAACATTGGGTTTGATTTGGTTGCAGAGTAAGTTTTTCACCCAAAGAGTTATGAAAGCAAGTTCTCACTGGCTGCTGATGTTAGGGATGACATTATTCTTGTTTTTTTATGTATTTTAGAGCAACATGCAGTGCACACACGCAGAGTGACTGAACGATTCTCACATTGCTCAAATTCAATCTGACGTTGAGGTTGTTCCAATGAATTTGAGTTTTGAAGAAGAAAAAAAATCACTAATAAGGAAATTGTGATCCATCCGGAAATAAACCACTTCTTCAGCAGGAAATTAAATTGCACATTGATGCAGATTAGTTGTTGGATCTCTGGGGCTGTTCAAACTATCAGGTAATGAGCCTTTAAAACAGATCAAAATTCAACTTATCTGTGATTCAAACAGTTATTTAAGCCCTCATTAGTCCTGTTATTGCCAAACGAGTCTCCGTGCTGTGCACAATAAAGTCTCAAATCATGCATGTTTTGTCTGCGTTTCAATCAGTGTATGCATGTGCACGGGGGTGGTGGGGTGGGGGGGCATATAGGACAGGACCATGAGGAGACAGGAAAAGCACTGGTGCACAAAAAACAAACAAACAAGGATCCAAGCTGCAATAATTAAGCCCTCATTAGTCCTTGTTATGCGCAGCAGTGCAGCAGAGCGGCAGACATCACCGTCCTGTTTGACCGACCGTGGCCAAAGCCCGGAGCTGGTGCGGACCCCTGCTCTGTTTACCCAGAGGCCCTTTGTGTTTCCACCTCAGCTGTCACACACAGGAAGATGACTGTTTCACATCAGTTTAGTAGCAGAGAGAAAGGGCCCCACAGCCGATAGCTAAAGAACTCGGTGTGTTGAGTTTGGCCACCGGTCAAATGTGCATTATCGAAGAGCGGCGGGTGCTATCTTTGAGGGAACCAAGACAGGTGGTTTGACCACCGATGGGAAAAAGTAGCTAGATCCAAGCTGGGGTTTGAAAAAAAAAAAGATAAAAGATGAAGGGAGAAGTGTGAGAAGTAAAAACAGCCAAAATAAAACAAGAGATAGGTGAAGTGGGACGTGATTGGCACAGATAAAAGCCGACACCAATGCCTCTTTTCGATTAGTACCATTAGTACCGCACGGTTCGATTTGGCTCAGAGTCAGAGAGTCTTTATTGTCATTTGCACCACATGTGGTACATGTGATGAAATGAGATTATGTACACAGGGTCCCAGTTACATCCAACAACATGCAAGAGAAAAACAGTAATAACATCTAGGATTAACTAAGAAAAACATCAGCTAGTAATACACTAAGCCCTAATGTAGTAGAAAAACATCATTATAAACAGCAGCACGAACACGAGTCTGTATGAGCAGATGGTCACAGATGAACACAGCAACAAGAAACCAGATCAGCATCAGCATGATGTGATATTTTGCAGTGTTTATTCATATTGATTATTTATTCATGAGTCTAACAGCCTCAGGGTAGAAGCTGTTCCTCAGTCTAGTGGTTCTACATTTAATCGCTCGTTGCACCATGTACAAAGGCTTTTACTGCACTGGATCATTTTTCCTGACATGTCAGATCACATAAGATCCAATGAGATGACACTTAGTCAGCACCTCTATCCACTTGACAGGCTGTGCTCCCAGAAGAAGGCGGAGCCTAGACCCCATATACAGTACTGTACTGTAGTTGGAAGGCAGCGTGTCATTGCCCCTTCCGGTCCAAGATCTTGCATTGAATTGTATCGGAGAGGCCAGCGCTATAAAATTGTAATCTTCTCCTGCCTTGATTGAATACAGTTGGTAAAACTGAATTCACGTTTCCTTGATTTATTGTGATAATGTGAGTTGCTACTTCTGAGGGTGTCCAAGTGTAAAGGATTATGAGGAGGTCACTCTTAATACTGACCTCTTTACCTTAATTAATTTACTTATTCAGATTGAATAGTAATTTCACGGATTCTTTTCTTTTTCAGTTTACCCAATATTTCTGTGATCTTTATGATGGATAAATAAACAGAGCTATAGAGTGACAATGGACACGTTAACTTAGCTTGATATGTCAAAGAGACACTATCATTTATTTAAAATGAATCAACTAAATTAACACCATTACACTTGATTGACATGATTTCACTTTCTTTCAAATTAATACGTCAGCACACTTAAATTTAACACAACAGACTTCAATATTGGATGTTAACATATTTAGTCTGTGGGCTCTTCAGCTTAAAATAGTTTCCAGCTTAGATTGAGAGGGAAAAGAATAGGAGGAAAGATTTAAGAAGAATTGGGAGGTTAAGAGAGGAAGTTTATCTTGCATTTATGAAACCAGATGACACTCTTCCGTACGCGTCCAGCTAAGATATCATCACACCTCCAGCAAGCAAACAGCGGCTCCTTTACCTTAAGACGTCCGCCTCGGTTCTGGTAAAGAGCTGTGATCAGCTTTGGACTGACGAGTCGTCGGTCCCGCAAGTCCAAGCTGGACTCCACATGTGTTTACCTTGTCGGTGTCGGTGATACTCGCTTTCGTCGGCAGAAGCCGTGGCAGTCGTGGCTTTTTGGCTCAAGATAATTTATTCCAGGAAGGAATAACAAAGTTTGAGCTTACGCTCATTCGAAGTGGACTCATAACAGCCTGTTATCAGTCCTTAGCTGAAGACGAAGGTCGTTAGCTCTTGACCAAACGTACCCCAGCTCTTTGGGAAAGGTTCACATCTCTTTGAAGTTCCCAGCAACTCTGAAGTGTTTCAGCAAAACTTAGGACTTAAAAAGATCATGAGATGAGAGATGAGACTTGTGTCTTTTTCATTGGTCCGTGGACCAGTCGAGCAGTTCACTTGTGTTATCGCGACCCAAGGTTACAGCCAGCAGCAGAGGGAAATTGTTTAGGAAAAGACAGCAAGCTGGAGCCCTTTTCATGAAAAACAACAGATTAACTGTCTTCTGACTTTCTAAACAAAACCGTCCGGTCTCTGTGACCCGAGACTTCACCTTTAACACAGCAGTGAACACAGTAATACTCTTACAGAATAACACAGCTTAAAAGCACACATCATGAAAATGACAAAAGTTATTCTTTTGATCACATCAGCCTAAAATCAAAGATAGAAATAGTCTCTTTTGGTGACTATGTTCTCAGATTACAGCTAATGGAATGATTTTGTGGTAAACGTCTTGCTTTACTGAGAGGTCAGTAAAGGTCATCACTGGACAGTTCAAAAACCTTAGTTTGACCCTGGGTAGGTCCACTACACAAGCCAGGAGCCACGTGAGCTGGAGGCGGGCCTGGGGTCCAAGATGCAACCAAAGGTTTCTTCCTCATGAGAGAGTTTTTTTTTTCATTTTCACTATCGCCTTCATGATTACTCTAGATGAGAGTTCTGTAGTGGAGTTAAATTCAAAGCAGTCTGCTCCTCAGATAAATGATGTTATTAACTTAATTTTTATATATGAATGTTTCTGCTCAGTGCCCTGAGATGACTTCTGTTGTGACTATATAAATAAACTGAATTGAATTCAGATGAATCAGTGCATACAGTAGGTTCTGGTTGTATATTTGGCATCAAAGTTGCACAAAACATTTCAAATGACCTCCATCTTCCTAGTACTCCACTCAAGGTGAACAAAACCGTTTAAAACAGATATTTATTCTATAGCATGAACCCTGTCATTACGTGTTGATGCAGATTCTTGGGTCTGGTTTCAGTTTAGACACCAACACGCACATTTAAACCTGACATGCCCAACCAGTGGCATCATATGAGAGAAGCTGACGTTCAAAGCTGCATGCTAAAAGCTTAAAATGAGCTTTCTGCGGCTTTTGTGTGAAAGCCAATTGCAGGCTGCAGCGAGATGAAACTGTTTTAATTATTACTCGGTCAGCATGTTTAGGTCATGCTGACAGCCATAGACTGTGTCAGAAACCACCACCATAACATTTATTTGTCCGGCTCGGGGGTCTGTGTGTACGGCAGCTGCTGAAAATGTGCATCTGGGAGCTAAAATGTTTTTTTTGTAATGGGTTTCACGTCAACAAAATCTCACCAATTGTGTGGCAAGCAGTGAAAATTATTTTATTAGTGGGACACGGTTTCAGGCAAAACCCCTGTCAAGTATTAAAGAGTAAAAACGGTGAGTGCTGTGGGCTAATGCAGCTCTTTATGCTTCGTATTTGTAGAACGTGAACGTGGGACTGGTTTGTTTTTACACCTTAAACATCTAAAAATTAAATATCTGCCTCCTGAATAGTTTTTGTTTTGCTGGTTATTGGTGGCACAAACTTACAGGAAGAAAATTCTCAAGGTTTTTGGAAAGTCTAAACCAGGGGTGCTCACACTTTTTCAGCATGCGAGCTACTTATAAAGCAACCAAGTCCAAATGATCTACCCAATACAAAAATGCAAAACATATAATTATCTTCAAATGTATTAAGGATTCTTTTTATGTACAATGTATGTTGATGTACCTTGCATAACTATAAGCCAACATTCACTGGGCTGAACGCCTCAATGTGTAACTGGCTGCTAGACTTCCTGACCGGGAGACCACAGACAGTACGGGTCGGGAATAACACATCCAGCACCATCACATTGAATACAGGAGCCCCACAAGGATGTGTGCTGAGCCCCCTTCTATTCACCCTGCTAACACACGACTGCACACCATCATACAGCTCCAACCACTTCATCAAGTTTGCGGACGACACAACAGTGGTGGGTCTCATCAGCAACAACGATGAGACGGACTACAGGAACGAGGTGAGCCGCCTGGCCTTGTGGTGCGGACACAACAATCTCACTCTCAACGTGGAGAAGACAAAGGAGATTGTTGTGGACTTCAGGAAGAGGGATGCCCAACATGCCCCTCTGACCATCAACAGCACCGCAGTGGAGAGAGTGGACAGCACCAAGTTCCTGGGAGTGCACGTCTCAGAGGACCTGTCCTGGAGCAGGAACACTGCATCACTGGCCAAGAAGGCTCACCAGCGTCTCTACTTTCTCCGCAAGCTGAAAAGGGCTGGAGCTTCAACCCCCATCATGTGCACCTTCTACAGAGGTGCCATAGAAAGTGTCCTGACCAGCTGCATCACGGTGTGGTTTGGTGCATGTACTGCATCCTGCCGCAAGAGCCTCCAGCGCATCGTGAGAGCAGCTGAGAAGATTGTCGGCACCTCCTTCCCCTCACTACAGGACTTACACAGCAACCGCCTCACTCGGAAAGCCCTCTGCATGGCAGGTGATCCCACACACCCACTACACAGCTGCTTCAGCCTGTTGCCTTCAGGGAGGAGACTGAGGAGTCTCCAGGCTCGAACCAGCAGACTGAGTGACAGCTCTGTTCATCAGGCAGTCAGGATGCTTAACTCTCTGCCTGCTCTGCCTCCCTCCCACTTGTACTGCCTTAATCACAAAAAACTTTCACACATTACCACACAACACAAAGATTTTAACACTGGACTCTGTGTCATCAAAATGGGTTATTCACTCAACTCACGGTCATGTGCTCATTCAGTTTGCACTACTTCTTATATTTGCACTAATGTTTGCATTACATTACTGCCTATAGTCATACTACTGTTTACATTCACTGTTTACATTTATTACTACTGTTTTCATTCAATACTACTGTTTACATTTATTACTACTGTTTACATTTACACTACTTTTTATATCTACACTACTGCTGATATATATATATATATATATATATATATATATATATATATTTACTAGCCTTATTGCATATGCCACTTTACCTCTATACCAATATCAACTACCTCATACATACAGGAAGCCCTCGAGTTACGTCAGGGATTGGGACCTACGTGTGTGACTTAGGTCGATGTTGTCGTACCTCGCGGACCAAAAACACCTGCCTGTCGTAGGTCCGCGTTTCTGACATAGGTCGCGGCTATACCGCTAACGGAGCGCCGCACACATATTTAATGGCATGAGACTGAACAAGCAGACATACTAGGCCATGAACATGCACAGAACTGTACAGTAAATGAATACAGTACTGTACAATAAATAAAAAATATAATGTCTTACTTTGAGCTGGTCAAAGCCTGCCTTCGTCTTTTAGCATCAGCTCGGGTGCGAGCTCCCCCAGCTTCCTTACGCTCCACACGCACACACGTGGTCAAAACTGTTTAAAAGAATGACTGTTAGCTTCTTAACTTCATACATTTGGAGCCAGAAAAAAAAAAACTTACTGAAAGCCGTTTCTCCGCGATAATCCTCCATCCAAAACAAGCTCGGCGTTAGCTACGGTTAGGCCCCGCCATTAGCAGCAATGGTTAGCATGTCAGTTCATTCAAAAAGGCTGTCGGCTTTGTATCTCCGCGTTAGCTCGGTGTCCCCCGACTGCCAGGCGGACATTTGCGGCGAGCTCCCGGCCGCAGATGGCCCCTCCGCGGCATGTCGGCTCGGTGTCTTCGCCTGTGTTAGCTGCTCTGTTAGCTGCTGTCGTTAGCATGTCGGGCGGCGTTGTTGGAGCGATCACGGGGCGATCGGCGGCTGCTCCTCCGGGCCTGAGACGTCCACAGAGTTGACCGAGTGTTTCCAGCAAATTTATCCGTATGAGGCAACCCTGAACGGACACACGGTCCTCTAAAGCCAGCTGACAGGAGCGTCTAGAGCTCCATTGACCGCAGTAGACAATTGTAAAATGGCGACCGGAAACGACCGGAAGTTGCGTAAATACGATCAAATTGTAATAAAAACGAAATATTAATAATTATACTTTATTTATAAAGCCATTTAAAACAACCACAGCTGCAACAAAGTGCTATACACATGAAATTAATAACATTAAAAAAAAAAAAATAATAATAATTTTTTTTAATCATATTTTTATTAAATATGATAAAATCGTAAGTCTGAGTTGCCGTAGGTCGCGGGTGACGTAGGTCGAGGGTTTGCTGTATACTGTGTACATAAACTTCATATGCTGCTTTGTCACTCTATTACAAATGTCAATGCCAGAACTTTCATTTTATTTTATAGATATACTTTTTACACTTTTATACTACTATGCAAAAAACTCAGGACAGTATTACACTTTTGTTATTTCATTTTATGCTTATGTTTATTAAATGTTTAGTGTTTTAGTGTTGGTGTAACTTTTCATACTTTCATACTACTACTATGCAACAACTATCTGATAAGTCTCAATCTGGTCATCTGGACAGTTTCTTTTAGTCGAAACGTTTCACCCTCAGTCCAGAGGGCTTCCTCAGTCAGAGTTCCAGCACACTGATCTTCCCCCACCAAGCTGTAAACAACTTATGTGGACCAACCAGTTTGCTGGAGCCAAGATGGTTTCTGGGGGCCGTCCTGTCCCTCGTCGACTCCTCCCAGGCAGGCAGCCACAGCCAAAGTGGTTCAAAACAAGAAAGTTCATACTCAATAATCCAGGTATCAAATCTGATAAGTCTCAATCTGGTCATCTGGACAGTTTCTTTTAGTCGAAACGTTTCACCCTCAGTCCAGAGGGCTTCCTCAGTCAGAGTTCCAGCACACTGATCTTCCCCCACCAAGCTGTAAACAACTTATGTGGACCAACCAGTTTGCTGGAGCCAAGATGGTTTCTGGGGGCCGTCCTGTCCCTCGTCGACTCCTCCCAGGCAGGCAGCCACAGCCAAAGTGGTTCAAAACAAGAAAGTTCATACTCAATAATCCAGGTATCAAATCTGATAAGTCTCAATCTGGTCATCTGGACAGTTTCTTTTAGTCGAAACGTTTCACCCTCAGTCCAGAGGGCTTCCTCAGTCAGAGTTCCAGCACACTGATCTTCCCCCACCAAGCTGTAAACAACTTATGTGGACCAACCAGTTTGCTGGAGCCAAGATGGTTTCTGGGGGCCGTCCTGTCCCTCGTCGACTCCTCCCAGGCAGGCAGCCACAGCCAAAGTCAGAGTCAGAGTCAGAGAGTCTTTATTGTCATTTGCACCGCATGTGGTACATGAGATGAAAACGAGATTATGTACACGAGGTCCCAGTTACATCCAACAACAAATGAAAGAGAAAAACAGTAATAACATCTAGAACTAACTAAGAAAAGCATCAACTAGTAATACACAGCTAACTAAGAAAAGCATCAACTAGTAATACACAGCAGCACGAACATGAGTTTGTATGAGCAGATGGTCACAGATGAACACAGATGAATACAGCAACAAGAAAACAGATCAGCATCAGTATGATGTGATATTTTGCAGTGTTTATTTTTTATTTTATTTTTATTTATTCATGAGTCTAACAGCCTCAGGGTAGAAGCTGTTCCTCAGTCTAGTGGTTCTACACTTGATGCTCCTCAACCTCCGTCCTGAGGGGAGTGGGGCAAAGAGTGAGTGTGCTGGATGAGTGAGGTCTTTCATGATGCAGGTGGCTCTTTTCCTGCATCTGGAGGTGTAAATGTCTGTGATGGTGGGGAGACTGACTCCAACAGACTTCTGTGCAGCCTTCACCACTCTCTGCAGAGCTTTCCTCTCTTCAACTGTGCAGCCTCCATGCCACACGTTGATGCTGGAGCACAGGATGCTCTCCACTGCACACCTGTAGAAGGAGGTGAGGACTGGGCTGCTCAGACCAGCTCGTCTCAGCCGTCTGAGGAAGTAGAGTCTCTGATGACCTTTCTTGATCAGGCTGGTGGTGTTGTTGCTCCAGCTGAGGTTATCATTCATGTGTACACCCAAGTATTTGTAGCTGGAGACCACTTCCACTGCAGACCCACCTATTTTCAGTGGGGCATGGGTGTGTTTGTTCCTTCTGAAGTCCACAATCATCTCCTTTGTCTTCTTCACATTCATGTGAAGATTGTTCTCTTTGCACCAGCTCTCCAGGTGTTCCACCTCCTGTCTGTAGCTGGACTCATCATTGTTTGTAATGCATCCCACCACCGCTGTATCATCTGCAAACTTAACAATATGACAGTCATATGTGAGCAGAGTGAACAGAAGGGGGCTCAGCACACATCCCTGAGGAGAGCCAGTGCTGAGGGTTATGGTGGAGGAGGAGAAGTTGTGGATCTTCACGGACTGTGGTCTATCTGTTAAGAAGTCTAGTATCCAGTTACAAATAGAGGGGCTTAGTCCAAGTGTAGATAGTTTGTCTATCAGAGTTTGGGGGATCATGGTGTTGAAGGCAGATGTGAAGTCCACAAAGAGCAGACGCACGTATGAGTCTTTCTGATCCAGGTGGGTGAGAGCAGTGTGGACCACGGAAGAAATGGCGTCCTCTGTTGATCGGTTCTCACGGTATGCGTATTGATGAGGGTCCTCATTGATGTTGACGGTTGCCTTGATGTGGGACATGACCAGTTTCTCAAAACATTTAGCGACTATCGGGGTGAGGGCCACCGGTCTATAGTCATTCAGACCAGTCACTGTGGAGCTCTTTGGGACTGGGATGATGGTCGCGGTCTTCAGGCAGGTGGGAACTAACTCCAGTGCAAGTGAGGTGGTGAAGATGTCAGCCAGCACCTCACAGAGCTGGTCCGCACATTCCTTCAGAACTTTCCCTGGGATGTTGTCTGGTCCGGTTGCTTTATGAGGATTAATCTTTCTGAGACTGCCTCTCACTTCTGCTGCGGACACCCTGAGATGCTCTTCATCTGGTGATGAGGTGAGTCTGGTGCTAGCTGGTCTGTTTGGATCATCAAAACGTGCATAAAACTTATTGAGGGCATCAGGCAGAGATGGGTCCCTGGGGCATTGTTTGTTTTTGCCTTTGTAATCTGTTATGCATTTAATACCCTTCCACATGCTCCGTGGGTCTTGTGAGGTGAACTGTCCCTCGATCCTCTGTGCATACGTGGCCTTGGCCTTCTTAATGCCATCCTTCAGTTCATTCCTGCTCTTTCTCAGTTCCCAGTGGTTCTCAGTTCAAAGTGGTTCAAAACAAGAAAGTTCATACTCAATAATCCAGGTATCAAATCTGATAAGTCTCAATCTGGTCATCTGGACAGTTGCAAAAACTACTATGCAAAAACTCAGGACAGTATTACACTTTTATTATTTCATTTTATGCTTATGTTTATTAAATGTTTTAGTGTTTTAGTGTTTAAATGTTTACTGTTGCACCAAGGGACAGAGAGAAATGCAATTTCAATCCTGTGTATGTCCTGTACATATTGCAGTTTTGACAATACAGTTGACTTTGACTTTTGACTTTGATATTGCACAACACACATGATAAATCAGGGGTCACCAACATGGTGCCCGCGGGCACCTGGTTGCCTGCAGGGACCACATGAAGTGCCCGGGGTGATGACAGCAAAACACAACAAGGAGCAACAGTTCATCAGCTAACATGTTAGCTTCAATGCTAACTAGCCCCCTGGTGGCTCACAACAGACAGAAGAATGTCAGAGCAGCTTTGAGCAGGCAGATGTTTCTCACAAGGGCGTAGATTTCATCTCATTATTGGCGGGGACCATAAACAGGGACATTTTTTAAAAGCAAATCTACACTTCCCTTAGATTGGGGGGGTCCCCTCCGGGATTTACGTATATGGTTTCTCATGAGGCATTTTCAGGTGTGGAGCTCTTGAAAGAAGCAATGATGAAATATGTGAAAAATAATTTATTTAAAAGAGTAAAAGATGTGATGATTAGTTAAAATGGTTTTATATATATATATACAGCCCTTTGTTGCAGCTGTGGTTGTTTTAAAGGGCTTTATAAATAAAGTATAATTATAAAAAATGCTGAGGCTCAATACTAATGTCACATCTAAAAAAGCCAAGTCTGGCCCTCTGGACATTCAAAAAACAAAACACCCGGCGTGACTCACCCGGAACGATGCTTCGGTGGCGGCTTTCGCTTTTGAAGATTGGTGAGTGAAAAAATGACTAGAAAAAAAAGTCCACCTCCCATTTTGTTTGAAAGTGATATGTTTTTGCCTTCTTACTTGGTCCAGGTTTCTCACTCATGTTTTAGCAAGGGCTTAAAATCTGAGGTAATTCGCTGATTGTTTTCACTTGTATGTTTTGCTGCGCTTTGCGCCGTTGTTTTTAATATGACTCATGCTGCATGAGTGGTGACCTAAAGCTCGTCATCTGATTGGTTGCCCTGTATGTCAATCAAGTGACGGGATGTTTTGATAGGCTAAAGCTCAAAATTCAGTTGTCATCTGATTGGTTGCCCTGTATGTCAATCAAGTGATGGGATGTTTGATAGGCTGACAATTTTTTAATGTCACGCTGCGATCTACAGTAATGCCTCCACGATCGATCGGTAGATCACGATCGACGTAATGAGCACCCCTGGTCTAAACAGAGCAGGAGCACATTAAACCTCTGAGCTACAAAGAGTTGTGAAAAGACTTGTGTTTTAGTCAGGTCATCTGGACGTCTTCTTTTTTTGCTGAGACGTATTGTCCGTCATCCAAAGGACTTCATCAGTCCGAGGAGCCACAAACAAACTGAGTCCTACAAGCAGCACACTCCCATAGTGGGAAAAAAAACTGTTTGCTGGTGCTAAGATGGTTTCTGGGGCCCACCCTCTCCCCTGTCATCTCCTCTGTGGCAGCCATGTCAAAGTGGTTCAAAGCATCAACGTCCATGCTCAAAAATCCAAGTACAAATCCAGCAATGTTCAGTCAGGTCATCTGGACAGTTTCTTTTTTTCTGAGACGTTTCGTCCTTCATCCAAAGGACTTCATCAGTCTGAGGAGCCACAAACAAACTGAGTCCCACAAGCAGCACACTCATCACCAGCAAACTGTTTGTAGGGCTCAGTTTGTTTGTGGCTCCTCAGATTGATAAAGTTCTTTGGATGAAGGACAAAACGTCTCAGAAAAAATAAACCGTCAAGATGACCTGACTGAACATCGCTGGATTTGTACTTGGGTTATTGAGCGTGAACTCTGATGATCTGTGTTTTAATCTGTCCTCGCCAAAATCTTTTCAGTTCCCTGAAAAGATTAGTTTCCAGCAGAAGGTTGATTTTAAAATGACAGATTTTCTCATCATCCACCATTCATCTGCTCTCAAAGGTTACTTGATTAAAGCAGTTATTTTACTGATGTTGATAGCTTGGCATGTATGGCGTTAACATAAGGTGTGGAGTTTTTATATAAAACATAAAAATAGCAAAAGGCAGAATAAGCAGAAGCATGATGAGTAGCACTACAAGTTTTATTAAAGTTACACTTCAAAGGATAATTCAAATCTTTTTATGTAGGGTTTTGTGACAAGGTTATGAAAAATTACTATCTTACCTGTTTTGGATAGCTCTTTGAACAACGTCAGTTTGGGGTGATATAGTTGAATTCTAAACAAATTAACAAGCTAATGCTAATCCAGGCAAGCCAGGACCAAAGTGGACTGTTGTTTTCTTATAACACCTTCAGTCTGAAAACGTTTGTTAGTGGGTCAGGGTACCGCTGTCCAAATCTACTCCGAACTACTGGGAGTCTTGGAGGAGGAGGCAGCACACCTAGCTGCTGCTGCAACTATCGATCCTTCCAAAAATCCATGAAATTTTATTTAAGCAATCAGGCGATGTCAAAAGGAAGAAAATGTAAAAAAATATATATATTTAGTCTTCACATGTGATATTTTTGATGTAGGCTGCCGCAATCCATTTTGGTCTTAGCTCTGCTTGAACTACTATATTTTTCAGCCCATAAGTCTTGGGTTTTTTTTTTTTGTGCATAATTTGCATACCCTGTGACTTATAGGACGAAGCGACATATTTATGTTTTTTTCCCCATATTCATAAACCAATTTTTGGCTGAGATATGACCGTTTTCATTCATTCTAATGCCGGCTATTCACCAAACGCGTTTCGAGCAGCGGAAGCAGCCGGTTTACATGCAAAGTCTATGTAGAGGAGCGGCGAGGAGCGGCGAAGCGTGACGCGGCGCGTTTTGAGCAGTTCAAGCAGCGCGGCAGAGCGCGGCAGTTCTTTTCCGCGCACGCAGAGCGTCCAGAGCAGTCGCTGCCGGAGTTCAAATAATTGAACTTTGGCTGCTCGCCGCGTCGCAGCAACCAATCGGGAGAGCCTCTGCTATGTGATGACGCAATGACGGGATGGACTTTTTAAACTTAGCCCAACGAGCCTCCATGAAGAAACCAGCCTCCGGTAAGAATCTTGGCATTTTTACAGTTGCCGCTGTCCGCTCAAGCGTACGATCACCCCAAACATAAAAAAAAAAAAAAAAAGTTTTAATCTCAACAAAGACTTTCGGAGCTGCAGTTCGGCTTGTAGAAAACCCACTCAAGTAGTAACGAGGCTCACGAACAGCTGATTTCATCTGCCCGGTGCACAAAAAACAAAACAAACCCGACCGGAAAAGGACCAAGACGCTCCTCCGACTGTGCGTCATCAGCAGTGATGGGAATAACGGAGTTACAAATAAACGGCGTTACAAACGGAGTTCTTTTTTTCATTAACGGGTAATCTAAGTAGTTACTATGTCTATCGTTACAACGCCGTTACCGTTACAAACACTAAATGGGGGTACGTTACTTTCAGTCTTCCGCGCGCAGGCTCTCGTGCTGTTTGTTTACGTTTTTTCCCCTTGGTGAGGGAGGGTGGAGGGGGATGGAGCAGAGGGGAAGGAGGGTAGGAGCATAGACGTGGGAGCAGAGGGGAGGGAGGGGCGAAACAATAAGGATGATGCTGATTGGCTAAGGTAGAGTGTCAGTTAGAGGTCAGCCAATCGGTTTTGTTGTTCTGCTCACACACGTCACGCGCTGCTGAAACAGAAGTCTGGCAGCAATGGCGAGTCTGGAGGGAAAGTTGGCGTTTTCAAAGTGGAAATACAGAAATTACTTTACTCTCCTTGAGGTAAAAGGCAAGAACGTGCATGTGAAGTGTACATTATGTCCCGGAGCGTCTACGTCCGTCGTAATCTGATCTGATGAAGCATCAACTGCTCAGGTAATTCAGCTTTTCAGTACTGTTTTAAAAGTACTTCATATTGTGAAAATGGTTCTTTTGTTTTTAAGAAAATTCTTGAAGAACCAGTTGTGTGAGGGTTTGATTTTATTTTACACTACAAAGCACTTATTTTAACTGTTTACTTTTATTTCTAAGAAAACACTTGAACAGTACAGGGTGTACATAGAGCTGAAAACACAATTGTTATATTATTTTGTTAACCTGTATTTTGCAATGAAGAAAAAACTTGAAGTATAGTATGTCAACCAGTCATGTTCTGTTGAGGTGCTGTAATTATTTCTACTTAAAATTCGTAGATATATCTAAACTTAAACCAACCAAACAAACAATAGTTACTTTCCCTGGTAACTAATTACTTTTATAGGTGAGTAATTCAGTTACTAACTCAGTTACTTTTTGGGCGAAGTAACTATAATTAATTACTTTTTTGAAGTAACATTCCCAACACTAGTCATCAGACGTGTTCGGTGTGAACAGACGTTTGTTGACAAGCAGCCAACACCGTGCGTTGGGAGCGTTTTTGATGCTCAAGACGCGTTCGGTGGGTAACCGGCATAACTGGAAAAAAAAATGTAACAGTACCATTTTCAGCCACTAGATGGCAATGGAGTAGTAGTAGTATTTGAGGTAGTAGTAATAATAGTAGTAGTAGTAGTAGTAGTAGTGGTAGTGGTAGTAGTAGTAGTAGTGGTAGTAGTGGTAGTAGTGGTAGTAGTAGTAGTAGTAGTAGTAGTAGTAGTAGTAGTAGTAGTACTAGTATGGCATGCCATTGTATCATGTAATAGGAAAGTGTGGCTATAATGACAAATTCAAAAAGTTCAAGACAAAAAACAACTGGACTTTATTTATTATACTTTACTTTATACTTTATTGTTTTTGTCTTGAACCTTTTTGAATTTACCATGTTCTGGATGACTGAGAATCTTCACCAGCTATTAATGACACAATCAGCCTGCCATAGTCTTCCACCCTCATTCTGCTCGCTGCTTGGAGCAACCGTCAAATCAGGTGCACCGCCCTGGTAAAATGCAGCTAATTGGACCATTAAAGTGCATTTATTAAGTAAAAGTTCAACTGAGACACACTTTTGCTATAATTTTGAGCAAATAAATAATTGTTTTTAAGTGTTAGTCTTGTTAAATTCTAGTTAAAGTCCTCCTGTGCATGGTCCCGCGGCCGCCATTTGGCAGCCCATCAATTTTTGGCACACCGGTAATGTTTTTGCAACTTTTTCTTTCCTTTTGTTTATTGTAATATATTTGTATCATTGATGTTCATCATTCTTTAGTTTGTAGCAGGTCGCTTTCGTAAATGAGCCCTCGAAGCTCAATAAGATTTACCTGACTAAATAAAGGTTGAATGAATGAATAGTTAGGAAAACGTTTTTGCAGAGAGAAAGCCTGTCTGTTAATGTATAAATTTCACCTCTTGAGTCATCAATCTTTTCTTTCACCTCCAAAAGCAATGGCTGTAAGTTCGCCATCTTATTTTAATTTGTTAAAAAAAATCTGTATGCCTCTT
>JBBPBX010020067.1:4086-24666 GCA_038048925.1 Garcialebias charrua | reverse complement strand
ATATATATATATATATATATTATATATATATTATATATATATATATATTATATATATATATATATATATATATATATATATAAGTTTGTTTGCAAAAACGAACATAGTTGAACACAAGATACTGTATTTATGTTGAGCCATTTTATGAAAAGTTAAAAAATCATGTCAGTGGAGCTTTAAACTTACATCACTCAGTTTTGTGTTGTTGTGATGATGATGGTGGTGATGTTGCTCCTGCTGACTTGAGATGATGTAATTAATAAACAGTATAAATAATAGTAAAAGTACTTTATTAAAGCTTGTTTTACATTTAACATATTTTATAATAAATTGTTTGGTAATTTAATTTTGCACAATTTTGACGTGAATAAAAGAAGAGAAAAGTGCACAAGAAGCTAAAATAGTACTAAAATGTGAGTAAATATCTGTTAAAGCATTTACGTAACAAATCTGTCATTAAATAATACAAATACATGTGTGTATGTTATACTGTACAGTATATACATGATACACACACACATTGTATTAATATACCGGTACATAATATTTGAACGCTGCAACATTGTCAGATTAGAACTATCAGTTTGTTTTGATTTTAGGTCCCCTGTTACTCTCATGTGAATAAAGCAGTGGGATAATGTCTGTACAGAAAATATTCTATAACACAAGTTCATCTTTTGGGTATTACTACTGTTCTGGAAGTTGGAAATGTCTTAATAATTTAGTTTGAAAATGAAGAAAAAAGAAAACGTCCACAGTTTTGATCTATCGGTATTTTATTTTGAAGGAGAATTTTGAGTTGGCAGTGCATTGTGGGGTAGCAGCAGTTATAGTTATATATTATATATAGTTATATATTGAAGCTCTCGGCCCTGACCTCTCTGGATGGTTTTCAGAATCTGTTGGAATCCTGGCAAAAACCAATGCAGATATGTTCCTGTCTTTGATATTTTTTGTACATCTACCTTGTAATGTTTTTGCAACTTTTTCTTTTCTTTTGTTTATTGTTTAATGTATTTGTATCATTGATGTTCATCATTCTTTAGTTTGTAGCAGGTCGCTTTCGTAAATGAGCCCTCGAAGCTCAATAAGATTTACCTGACTAAATAAAGGTTGAATGAATGAATAGTTAGGAAAACGTTTTTGCAGAGAGAAAGCCTGTCTGTTAATGTATAAATTTCACCTCTTGAGTCATCAATCTTTTCTTTCACCTCCAAAAGCAATGGCTGTAAGTTCGCCATCTTATTTTAATTTGTTAAAAAAAATCTGTATGCCTCTTTTAACTGTCTATTGTTGTCACTGTTGTCATCATTCTTTGTTTGTAGCCAGGTCTCTCTTGTAAATGAGTCCTCGAGGCTCAATGAGATGCATAAATAAAGGTTGAATGAAACGTGCAGTTAAAAAGTTTATATGAAGATTCCTTTTAGAAATATATTTGATTGAAATGTATTTTATATTTAGCAAAAAATAGTACTTCATAAAGTGCAACAAAATATATTTTATAACAATGTACTTGAAGTATATTTAGATAAATCTATTTATTTAACAAGAAAGTTCATTCTCAATAGTCCAGAGGTATCTATTTACAGTATTTTACATTTTCAGGTTCAGGAAGTGTTACACCCAATCACAGAGGACAGGAAGACTGCAGCCAATCATGTGTCGTGGTCTGGATCCTCCCACTGGCTGCCAAAAGTCTGAACCGTGAGCGAGAGGGAGAGTCTGTCAGTAGATACATTTTGCACGCGAGAGCATGTAGTTGTCCTCCGAGCGCACGTGCGCGCGCTCGGATCTCTTTTCTATGCTCGCGCTCATCCCCATTACGCGCGCGGGGCTGATTTGCGCTCGCACGAGAGTAATTTGCTCCCTCGAGGCATGTATTTGCTCTCGCGAGATCTGTATTTGTTCACGCCCCTTCTGTATTTGTCCACGCCCATTTCGTCATCGTCCTATCTCCATAGTCCACCGACCGTTTCCAGCTCATGTGTCCGAAAAAAGCCTCCTCTGCTCGGACTGACTGTCGTTGCCCGGCCTCCTGCTCTGGAGATAACTTCTGTTTGCTGTGTTTGTTAGCGGTGTTTGTTAGCGGTGTTTGTTAGCAAGATAAGTCAAGAACCACAGGACAGGTTTTTATGAAATTTACAGAATGTAATCACTGTATGGACATTTACAAGTGACTAGCTTTATGAGATGTTTGAGATAAAAAAAAAATCGTTCTTTTAGCTTTGTTGTTAGCGGTTAGCTACCATAAACAGATACCTACTATTTAGATAAATAGCTCGTAAAAAACTCGGCGGATATTTTTTTAGCTTAAAGAGTGTAATTATATGGGTTTCATTTACAAACTGTTGACCTGTATGAGACATTTGAGATAAAATTCGATTTTTTTATTCGTTGTTTTAGAGACGGACTCGTCTCGTGTTAGCTTCCGTTTTATTTCCATGTATATTTTAGATTAGACCATTTCGTGAATTTATTAAGGAACGGTTAAGCTCAGGAAACCTTGTGCTATAATGTCAGCTATAATTTTTAGCAAACAAATAATTGTTTTTACAGTGTTAATCTTCTTAAAAGCCTTGCTGTGCGCTCCTGTGGCAGACATTTGCAACAGAGCTTAACACTCGTCCACATTTCCGGGTTGTCTCAGCGGTGACGCGTCACGTCCGCGGTGACGCGCTACGTCGGTGGCGACGTCAGGTGCGACTTATACGGTGAAGCGACATATACGCCGAAAAGTACGGTATCATCATCAACCGTGCATAACATCATCAAAAGATTCAGAGAATCTGGAACAATCGCTGTGCGTAAGGGTCAAGGCCATAAAACTCTACTGGATGCTCGTGATCTCCGAGCCCTTAACGTCCCTGCACCTCAAACAGGAATGCTACTGTCAAGGAAATAACAGAATGGGCTCAGGAATACTTCCAGAAAGCATTGTCAGTGAACACAATCCACCGTGCCATCCGCCATAGCCAGCTGAAACTCTACAGTGCAAAGAGGAAGCCATTTCTAAGCAAGCTCCACAAGCTCAGACATTTGCACTGGGTCAGGGGTCATTTAAAATGGAGTGTGGCAAAATGGAAGACTGTTCTGTGGTCAGATGAGTCACGATTTGAAGTTCTTTATGGAACACTGGGACGCCATGTCATCCGGACCAGAGAGGACAAGGATAGCCCAAGTTGTTATCAACGCTCCGTTCAGAAGCCTGCATCACTGATGGTATGGGGTTGCATGAGCGCTTGTGGCATGGGCAGCTTGCATGTCTGGAAAGGCACCATTAATGCAGAGAACTATGTTCAGGTTCTAGAACAACATATGCTCCATCTAGACGTCATCTCTTTCAGGGAAGACCCTGCATTTTTCAACAAGATAATGCCAGACCACATTCTGCAGCAATCACAACATCATGGCTACGTAGGAGAAGGATCCGGGTACTGAAATGTCCAGCCTGCAGTCCAGATCTTTCACCTATAGAGAACATTTGGAGCATCATAAAGAGGAAGGTGCGACAAAGAAGGCCCAAGATGATTGAACAGTTAAAGGCCTGTATTACCAGTATTGTAATGGTAAATGGAGCTTACTTATATAGCGCCTTCCAGCCCCCTATGAGGAGCCCCAAAGCACTTTACAGCACCAGCCATCCACCCATTCATACACACATTCATACACCGGTAGCGGTAGTCTGCCATGCAAGGCGCCAGCCAGTCCTACCAGGAGCAACTCGGGGTTAAGTGTCTTGCCCAGGGACACAACGACACATGGTGTGGGAACTCAGGATTCGAACCTCCAACCTTCCGATCGGGGGACGACTGCCATTACCACTACGCCACGGTATTAGACATGAATGGGAGAGCATTCCTATTTCTAAACTTGAGAAACTGGTCTCCTCTGTCCCCAGACGTCTGTTGAGTGTTGTAAGAAGAAGGGGGGATGCCACACAGTGGTAAAAATGGACTTGTCCCAACTTTTTGGGGATTTGTTGACGCCATGAAATTTTGAAACAACATATTTTTCCCTTAAAATGATACATTCTCTCAGTTTAAGCTTTTGATCTGTGATTTGTGTTCTATTCTGAATAAAATATTAGATGTAGGCCCCTCCACATCATTGCATTCAGTTTTTATTCACAATTTGTTTAGTGTCCCAACTTTTTTGGAATCCGGCTTGTACAAGTGCAGCCTATATATGCACAATTTTTTATTTATTTTTATTTAGTGTGCGTGGCTTTTATTCAGGTGTGCCCAATAATCTGGAAATTACGGTATTTACTTTATTAAACAGAAGCACAACAAGTCAGACAGTTTCTAATTTTGTTAGTTTAACTCTATACAGTACTGTTAAGAGCCAGGGAAATGAGTGACGCACTCCAGAGAAGTTTAGTTATCTTGTTTATAGGAAAAAATAACTAAATCAGTATAACAGCAGTTGCATTTTTAGACCTTTTATTAACAGCAACTTTCCCAGAAACTGGAAAATATTCAAGTATTTAAATTTCAAAGTGCTGGTTATACAGAGTAATGACAGCCGTTTTCATACTAACAATGATTTAAAAAAAAAAAGCTATTGTCTAACACAACTGATTGAACACGACATATTCCAATACTGATGAGTCATAGAGAAAACTGCTGACGCGTGCATGCTGTGCTCATCTTTAGTTAAAAAAAAATAATAATAATTTGATGAAGTAAACAAATGTGCTTCCAGCAACATTTTTTTTTAGCTATTCCCTCTTTTATAAAGGTTTGAACTGCAGTATTTCCTCTACCATTATACAAGCGGGGTGCCCCACCCCGTCAACAAAACTGTGCACCCCCCCAACCTCGGCACTGACATAGTGCCAAGTTAGCAGCGCGCAATCCAAGCGCTGTAGCTAAAAAGCTAAAGGTAGCGCTTACGCTGCCTCTTCTCTCATGCTGACCCCCCCCCACTCAAAAACTCTGTACAAACAGTACACAGCTCAAACATGTTGCGCTAAGCTAAAGCTCAAGCTGCCTCTTCCCTGACACCCCTCTCAAAAACTGTTGTACAAGCTGCACTCAGACGTGTCCGTCCCTCCCATCAACAAAAATCATGGATGAGATGAGCACCCCGCCATGGCAAGTTAACTAGGGGAAACACTGAATTGACATTTTATTTTTTACATAATTCCTCTCCACATTTGATGGCCCAAGTGGAGTTAGCAACAAAAATATTTAACTATTTCCACCATTAGACAGCTTTATTTTTAGTTTTTGTTTTTTTACTTGAGCATCTGATGAATCAACAGCTGTGGCCTCAAAGAAAAATAACATTGCCTGTTTTGGCTGCATGGTTATATTTTAATGTAACTTTTGTTGTTGCTAAGTTTGTCAGAATTTTGTTCACATACATTTCCATAACGAGGTTGGTCGTACGTCTACAACTGATTAACTCTGGTGTCATCCTGATTCAAGACGGTTGCCATAACTTACTGATCTTAGCTAACACAAAAATGACTAAATCAGACAGTTTGACAGATTCTGAGCTGAAGTCTGGTGTGGTGATAGCTGAGAGTCATCCTTATCACATACACTGAGCTCTAACAGATCATGCCAGAGCTTTGCTTAAAACTTTGGTACACAGGGCGGAGGGTGGTTTTATTTATTTAAGATTTTTTTTTAAGTCACAGTGTGAACAGAGGTCAAACAGCCAAAAGGCAAGCAGAACTTTAAACAACTACAGACTCAACAGATGAATACGTTTTCTAACTACAACCAGCAGAACCAGAATCACCCTTTTTAAAATGTCTTCAACTCAGCTGTTGCCTAACAGGACCACAAGTCACTCGCTGAAAGCAGAAATTGGGGAATGCTACGAAACCGCATCAGACTTTTGTCAGAGAACGTTTTAAACAACTTTTAAATTGTAGACGTATTTATTTTGACACCATCTGAGATGTTGACTTTCAATCATTTTAATTGCTTGTATTATCCAATTGTATAATTGCTCAACTTTTATTATGTGACTTTTACTTTTATTATGTGACTTTTAATCATTTTAATCACCTTACTGTATGATTGTTTTGTTGTGTGTACAGCACTTTGGTCCTGTGGGTGTTTAAAGTGCTCTATAAATAAAGCTGGTATGGTATGGTATAAAACTGCAGCTCTTGCATGTGAGCAACATATCTAGGGAGCGCCTTAACACACCACGCTGGACTTTGCTGTTCTTGAGATAAAGAGATGTTTATCGAAAAGCAAGTGCGTAGAAGCATCTCCGTTATTTCCGTCCTACCTGAAAGTAACCGGTGAAATCCGACCCATGAGCGCGTAGGCCGTGATGCTCTGCAGGTGGAACAGACACCCGTCGAACAGCAGCAACAGGATGACGTCTTGACTGAGCATGAAGCTCTGTCCGCTCTTCCCGATCGCAGGAATGTCCTGGAAACGAGCAGTAACTCAAAATTAAGCAGCTTCACGTAAACACCGATCCTGCAGGATCATTCTGAATGTTTTATACAGAATAAAGCGTCATCTTCATGTGATTTAATGTTATTTGTGGAGTTCATCTTGCTGCTGAAATGACAGCCAGTGATGATGTAGTTGCCTCTCTGCAAGTGTTTGTTAGCTCTGTCCGTCAGCAAAATATTTCATGAACCGCTGGGTGTATTTTAATGAAACTCGCAGAAACTAATCATTTGATGTGCATCTAGTTGATTACCTCTAGGAGTCAAGCTGATTCAAAAGGGCTGCCACAGCTAATTAAGCTTTGTAAACTCAAAAAAGGCTGTAACTCTAAGTTTTACAGACATTGAGCTAAAATGTGGTGTGGTAGTAGCTGAGTCATACCTAACCCATACTGTGAGCACTATCAAGTTATGTTAGACCTTGTGAAACTTTGGCCTGCAGGGCGCCAGGTGTATCTAGTATTCCTCCCTTCAGGGAATGCTAGTTTTATTGCAAACTCAATGCATTGCTTCATCAGCTTATCAGTCAGTGAAGAACTTTGACCCGAATGAACTGCACCAATTTGCATGGCAGCTGCTCAGCAAACAAGGCCAGACTGATTAATGGATACTGGGCCTTTGTCAAGTCAGTGAGGAAATCTACAAAACACACTAATAAACAGAAAAAGGAGAACAACAGACGAAAAAACATTGTCAGCCCTTATGTGGCTGGAGTATCAGAGAATTTCTGAAGGATTTTCAACAAACACATATGAAAATATGAACACATCACTCCTGTCCTGTCCTCTCTACACTGGCTCCCGGTTCAGTTCAGGATACAGTTCAAGCTGCTCCTGTTTGTTTTCAAAGCTCTGAATGGACTTGCTCCTCTGTACATCTCAGAACTTTTGAAAGCCCATCAGCCCGGCAGAGCTTTACGATCTGCCAGTCAACACCTGCTGGAGGTGCCTCGCTCAAGGTACAAACAATGGGGAGACCGGTCATTTTCTGTTGCCGGCCCAAAAGCCTGGAACAGTCTCCCCCTTGAGCTGCGTGCCACCTCTGATCTGACTCTGTTCAAAACCAGACTGAAGACCCACTTGTTCAAAAAAGCTTTCAGTGTGTAACTTTTATTACTTTTGGTATTTTAGTATGTAGCATTTTTATTTCCATTGCCTTCTTTTATTGCTGTTGTTTCTTATTCTATTTTCATTGATTTATTGTTCCAGTTTATTCATCTTTTTATCCTGTTAAGCACCTTGGTCAATGCAAGGCATTGTAGGAAGGTGCTATACAAATAAAGTTTATTATTATTATTATTATTATTATTATAAACACAACATCCCAGTACATTTCAAACCCAGCAGACTCTCAGACTGGTCCACCCTAAGGACAAAACACCCACACACAAACAGAGTGGTGTAGTGTGTGCAGTCCAGTGCAGCGAGGACTGTCCAGACCTCTGCATTGGAGAAACTAAACAGCCTCTTCACAGAAGAATGGCTCAACACAGGAGAGCCACCTCCTCTGGACAAAACTCAGCTGTTCACCTCCACCTCACGGACAAGGGAAACTCAGAATGTGCACATTTTGGACCGATAACACAAATGGTTTGAGAGGGGGGTGAAGGAAGCTGTTTATGTTAAAAGATAAAAAAAAACCTTCTCTTAACAGAGGACGAGGTCTCAGATTCCAACTTTCAAAAAGATATACCGGTAACGCAGCTTTAGGACAGATTCCAAGCCAGTTTCCACACCTGATGGGAACAGAGGAGCCTCATCTGAGAATTAGACTAACAAAGACCTTGAGAAACACCTAGTGTTAAGGTGTGAGTTGTCAATCTGTATATGTATACGTATCTTATCTCACTCAGCCTTTATAACCTGAACCCAACACTCTCTGCTTTTTGAACTGCGAAAGCTCCTCAGATGAAGAGTAAAACGTCTTCTGTTACAAATAAAGTCCAGTTGTTTTGTATTGAATGTTTTTTGAACTGATTTATTAAGTCATCCTACCTCAAAAATACTCCACTAAGAACTACCAGCTTTAGTCCATTATGTGCTCTAATGAGGAGTTTGTAGCTGTAACAGTGATGAAGTGCACAGGAATGAACAAGTGTGTGTTTAGTCACCAGGAGGAACACCCATGCAGGTATGAGCATGATGACTGCTGCTGCGCTGGTGTAGAACTGCAGTTCTGGAGGGCTGAGACAAGATAACTTCATCAGTTTCTTATGACCCACAAACAAATTCAAACAATAAAGAAATGTGTACCTAAATCTGTACGTGTCACCGCTCAGCAGCTTCTTGGAGAAAACATTCTGCAGGCTGCAGATAAGAAACGCAGAGTTAGTTAAAGCACTACAGTCGTGGCGGGCGTGGTGCAGCTGCTCTACAAACCAGTCCATGATGTTGGTGGACAGAGCGGCGGAGAAGCCGAGCATGTTGAAGCTGATCTCTGTAGCTGTGCAGAGGGCCAGGCCAACCATGACAGGAAACAGGGACAGGTTCACCCACAGACCTGCAGGTTGAAAAATAAACAAGTTAAACCACCTGATTCCTCCTGTAAATAAACATTTTGTGCATTTTATTTTATTCAAACTATTTAGAGCACAGTAAAGTGTCTGTCAGTAAACTACGATTCAAACTACCAAGACCAAAATTACATCGGTAAAGATTCAAGAGGCCTTCCTTTCAGTTTGTAATCTCTAATTTTTGTATATTTGCTCACCTGTGTACTCTCCGAGGATCAGCCTGGACATAATGACGGTAAAAATGGGCGCTGAGCTTTTCACCGTCTCAGCGAACGACACGGCAACATTCTTCAGGCTCACTAAGCCCAGAACCACAGTGGTGAACCTAACAAGAGCAAAGTGACCTCACTTGATGTTTGATTTGTACCAGGTCGGTTCTTATCACCAATTTTGTGCTATATGTAACAGATTCTGACACTCAAAAGCAAAATATTCTCTTTACTGTACATGCACACATTCACTTCTGTGTTTTTAAATCTTCTGTTCAAGGATAAAAGCAACCACCTCATGAGTCCAACAAACAGCATGATCATGAAGAAGTTGGGAGGATACTCGGATCTGGACTTGTGCTGGTAAAGGCAGCAGGGAATGAACATCTTCAGGCAGCCTATGAAGGTCGTGGAGAGCATCTGGACGGCACCTGAGGAGCAGAACATGGATAAATGTAACTAAAGCAAGTCGCCAAGGCAGAAACAGTAATGGAGACAGGAAGGTCCATTCATTAAAGAAGTGTCCAACAGAAGACATCCCAGGGTTAAGACAACTCCTAGAGGCAATCTAGCTTAAGACAAAATGTAAACAATGCTTTTCAAACAAGCTTATCAGAAAAAAAGATGAGGTCGTCATCTTCACTGGAAGGCCGTGTAACTTGAAGAGCAGCCTGACCAAACGTCTAACTGTGGACACAACAAATCTGTTCCAACTAATGAGGACGGCCTCTTATTAATCCCAACACAACTAACAATTTATTTCAACTAATTCAAGGGGACAAGTTTCAAAATGTAAAAATGATGCTTCAATGACTTATTATAATGAATAATAATTCATTTAATGAAGAATAAACTGAACATAATTTAAAAAATATGATTAAAATCTCAAGAACACATCTGAGTTGATTTCCTTCAAACTAAACAGAACCCCACGCCCCAAAACTATAATTTCTTATAAAATGTGCCATTTCATTATTTTTTGGGAAAGACGTTCAGCAGAAGCACAACATGCAGAAAACAAGACAAAAAAATTAATATGAAGAAAAAATACTTTTCAAATTGATTTAACAATAAAGAAACTTTAAACAGAAAATCCCAGGGATTGAGACAATTCTAAATGGCAGAATATGTCTCTGTTAGGATAATAAGAAAATGCTTTTACATACAGGTAGTCCTCGACTTACAACGGTCTCTACTTACGGCAATCTGACTTTACGAACGCATCATATTAATAAAAATATGAAAAAAAAAATTTTTGATTAAAAAAAATTATGTGTTTAAATGTTTTTGATTTCATGTTTGTTGCAGCTGTGGTTGTTTTAAATGGCTTTATAAATAAAGCATTATTATTATTATTAGCCGATTTACGAAGTTTTCGGCAGTGCCCGCCAGTTTAGCCAGTTAGCTCCGGCCCCGACAGCAGGCTTCGGACGGACCGTGTCCGATCAGAGGTTGCTGCGCTCGGATACATGAGCTGGGAGCTGAACGGCGGTTTTGCGGAGGGACGAAGGAAAACGACACTGTGGACCGCGTGAAGCAGCAGACAGCGAGCTGGACCGGAGGAGCAACGAGATAACATGCTAACAACAAGCCTTGCTGTAGGATGGACGGGTGGATGCTAATGCCCCACCGGGACACGGAGCCGACGGGCGGCGGAGCTCGTCTCGATGTCCGCCTGGCAGCCTCAGATGTTGGATGGACACTGAGCTAACATGCTAAATTGCAGAGAAACAGCTGCGGCAGCCATTTAGAGGGGCTAACATGCTAACGCGCGCAGCTATTGGAGGGGCTAACATGCTAACCCGCGCAGCCTTTTTGATGGACACCGCGGAGAAACAGCTCCCAGTAAGTTATTCACTCTTTTCCCCTTCATTATGTATGGAGTTAACATGCTAACAGTCCTTCCTGTAAACAGTTTGGACCACGTGAAGCAGCACGAAGCTGCAGAGCTCAGACGTGCAACGAGCTAACATGCAAAAAGACAGGGACAGGCTTGACCAGCTCAAAGTAAGAAATTATCTTTTTATTTTGTCTCCAAATGTCCTGTACAGTACCGGTATATGTTTTTTGATAATTATGTAGGGTACTGTGTTAAGATAGGCGAAGTGCTTGGTAACTGTACAGTACTGTACATGTACGTGTATAAGTGGCAGCTCGTGTGTTTTCCGACTTACGACGATTTTCGACATGCGAACGGCCGCAGGAACGGAACTCGTTCGTAAGTCCAGGACCACCTGTATATAAAAGTGCTGTGTGTGTGTCCCATCGTATGTTTCTATACAATGATGAAATTAGTTCTCTGCATTTAACCCGTCAAACGCGAGATGCACCCAGGTGGAGCAGTGGGCAGCTGTGTATGCGCCCTAGGAGCAGTTAGGAATTGGCTGCCTTGCTAAAGGACACGACATGTGGGCATGATGGAAAGTTGCCGAACCTGTGACTTTCTGGTCCCATGTCAGCTGCCCTACCTCTACACCACAGTGGCCCCGTCAAACACAACTATAACGGACATTTTCTATCAGATACACGTGTCACCAGCGGTGAACATCAGCATTTGGAGGGCTGTATGGTCTGCAAGCGCAGTTTGACTTATCAAAGTACCATCGGACACATTTCCTTCATGACGAATGTAACAGGTGGCACCACAAGGTGGCACAATTTCCCTGTGCTGTAAGCCTCTAGAAAAGGGAAGTTGTCAGTATTGATGACAGGGTGCAATTTCCTGAGAGTGGCCAGGTGTGTTGTGTTCACACATGCTGTGGTGCAGGCGCTTGGGGACCACACAGTTTTAAAGAAGCAGATTGAAGCAGGACTACCTGGGTGTGGGGTTCGACGCCACAGGGCCACACGTTTCTATGCCATTTGGGATTTGCTGTGACTGGGTGTGGGCTTATCAGACGCCGCAGTTGATCACTGTCACCTGCTGTCCTTAAAGTTTTTGTCTTTTGTTGGTCTGCCTAGTTTATTGAATTGTATTTTGTTTGTAGTGCATGTGAGGGCAGCTGACTGTTTTAACATCTTGGGTCACTTCCTAAATATTCGGTACCATTTATTTTAAATCAAACCCTTTGTCTATATTAAAATAAATATCATTATTGTAAGTCAGATTTATTCTCAGTGTTTAATTGTTTCCTTTTTATCGGCTCATAACATTTGGCGTTGTTTGGTAAACAAGTACGGGAAGTGACCAGTTTTTTTTCTTTTTTTGTGTACGAGTTGCATTATAAGGACAGCAGGGACAGTGGGAGTGGGTCTTCTCGTTGGCGACAAGGCATCAATATGGACGTGTCCAGCAGCGCTGCGGCTCAGGAGGTGCTGGATAAACAGGCCATGTCACAGAGAATAAAGGACCTTGAAAGTCAGCTGGCTCAGTTGGAACTGGTCATGAAGGCTTTGACCCCTCAAACTTTACCTCCCCCCAGAACTCGCAATTTTCGTCCTAGCCGAACTGCTGATGGTAAGCAAATTTGTTTTCGGTGCAACCAAAGTGGGCATATTGCCAGAAATTGTACTGCCACTTTAAACACTGAGCCTAAACAGGCTGTTCTCCCCAAGCAGTCGGAAAACTAGAACCCGCCAGTGTGCAGAGCCAAACATTGGTGGGCGGTTTTCATGGCTCCATTGATGATGGGTCGAATGTCTGTAACCTTGTTGGTGAATGCTTGGAGGGGGAGGTGGATTTTTCTGGGGTTAGGGTAAATTGTTTGTTGGATAGTGGGTCTATGGTAACTACCTTAACAGAAAGTGCTTTTAAAAACAATTTTTCTCATTTGTCGGATAAAGACCTGAAGGACTGTGGTTGGTTGGGTTTAAAAGCAGCAAATGGGTTAAGAATTCCTTACCTTGGTTACATAGAGCTTGATGTTGTTGTGTTGGGTGTATTGCTTCCTCGTCAAGGTGTGTTGATAGTCGAGGATCCAACTGATTGTTACATGAAGCGAAAGAAACTTGATGTACCTGGGGTGTTGGGAATGAATGTGTTTAACCCACTTTACCTTGATCTGTGTAAACAATATGGCTCTGATCTCTGGGAAGCACCTATACTCAAGTCAGCACCACGGGGGTGGAGAAGAACCTTGAGATACTGTCAGATGATGGAAGCTATGGCCAACTCCCCTGACCCTCATCAGGTCAGAGTTCAGGGTAAGAAATCTTTTTGTGTCAAAGCTGGAAGTTTGTGTTATGTGCCGGTGACATGCCCACAGATGCCCGTACACCAGCCTACTGATTTGTTAGTTGAGCCTCTGGGTCATGAGGGGGGCAGCCTCCCGGAGGGTTTGTTGGTTTCACCTTCTTTAGTGAAGGCAGGGAGGGGTGGTGTGTATGTTCCCATTACCAATGTGGGTATAAGTGATATGTGGTTAGCACCTCGTAGAGTTGTGGCCACTGTTCAGACTGCTACTGTGGTGACGGAAGAGTCTAAGATAAAAGTCTCTGTTGACTCACATAGTTGTACAGCATTCATTGCTAGTCATGAAAATGCCTTAAATAACACAGACTTGGACCTACCTGAGTTTGAAAATCTGCATGGTAAAGAGAAACAACTGGCAAGGGATTTGTTGTTAAAATACAACAAGGTGTTTGCCAGGAGTGATCTAGATGTGGGTAGTACCAATTTAGTGAAACACGAGATCCCCTTGTTAGATGAAACACCAGTACGACAACCTTATCGACGCATTCTTCCTTCTCAGTATGATCTGGTCCGTAATCACATTCAACAGCTATTACAAAGTCATGTTATTAGGGAAAGCAGTAGTCCATATGCATCACCAATAGTTTTAGTACAGAAAAAAGATGGTACATTACGCATGTGTGTGGATTATAGACAGCTGAATGCTAAAACAAGGAAGGATGCATTCCCTTTACCTAGGATTGATGAATCTCTGGATGCGTTGGCTGGAGCACAGTGGTTTACAACACTAGATTTGGCTAGTGGGTACAGTCAGGTTGAGATGGCTGACAAGGACAAGGAAAAAACTGCTTTTTGCACACCATTTGGACTATTTGAGTTTAATCGCATGCCTTTTGGCTTATGTAATGCACCCAGTACTTTTCAGCGTCTGATGGAGCGTCTGTTTGGAGACTGCCGCTACCAGTCACTGCTTTTGTATTTAGATGATGTTATTATCTTCTCTTCAACTGTCGAACAGCATTTGCAACGGTTAAATCAGGTATTCTCCAGATTGGAAAGCCAGGGGTTAAAGGTCAAACTATCAAAATGTCATTTTTTCCAGAAGAGAGTTAAGTATTTGGGTCATGTGGTATCAGAGGAGGGGGTCTCTACAGACCCAGATAAGGTAGCAGCAGTACGAGACTGGAAGCGACCCGCTACTCTGGCAGAGCTTCGCTCATTTTTAGGGTTTGCCAGTTATTATAGGAGGTTTATGGGTGGTTTTTCAAAGGTGGCTGCCCCGTTAAATCGTCTTGTTGCTAGACTGCTTCCTCCTAGGAAAAGGGGTAAAACCCCTAAGAAGCCTTTGGGTGACTTCTGGGATGAAGAGTGTGAGCAGAGTTTTCAGAAGCTCAAAGCTACATTGATAACAACTCCTGTTCTTGCCTATGCAGACTTCCAGAAGCCTTTTGTCTTGGAAGTAGATGCCAGTCATGGAGGGTTAGGAGCAGTACTCTCTCAAGAGCATGGGGGTAAGTTGCGTCCTGTAGCATTCGCAAGTCGCAGTCTGAAGCCCACTGAGCGTAACATGAGTAACTACAGCTCTATGAAGTTAGAATTGGTAGCTCTTAAATGGGCGGTTACAGAAAAATTTAGAGAGTATTTGCTGGGTAACAAGTGTACAGTCTTTACAGATAATAATCCATTGAGTCATTTGGCTACAGCAAAATTTGGGGCAACAGAGCAGAGATGGGTCTCCGAATTGGCAGCTTTTGATTTGACTTTGAAATACCGCCCAGGCTCGCAAAATGCTAATGCAGATGCACTGTCCCGTCAACATGTCATGCACAGAGAAGTAGGGGCTGGCTTAGGTCTAGATGAGGGGTTTGCTGGAGTACAGGAAGAGATCTGTGCATTACCGGGTCTGTCAACCACTGACCTTAGTACATTGCAACATCAGGATCCTGTTGTGGGTTCCTTTAGGCGATTTTGGGTAAGGGGTAGGAAGCCTGATGCTAAGGAGAGAGATGGGCTTGATAAAGCCACTAGAGAGTTAGTTCGGCAGTGGGGTCGACTTAGGGAAAGAGAATCTGTCCTTTATCGTTGTGCTTACACTTCTGACGGACAGACTGAGGTTGAACAATCTGTGTTACCACATTGTTTGCAGGAGGGTGTTCTTCGCTCACTTCATGATGATCATGGCCACCAGGGAGTAGAGAGGACTTTACAGTTGATTCGCTCGCGGTACTATTGGCCCAATATGTACTCAGATGTAGAGAGGTGGTGTAAAAACTGTGAAAGGTGTGTGGTATCGAAGGCCATGTTGCCAAAGGTTAAAACCTACATTGGTGCGATCAAAGCTTCTAGACCTCATGAGATTTTGGCAATAGACTTCACGGTTTTAGAACCTTCTACAGATGGTAGAGAAAATGTTCTTGTAATGACTGATGTATTTTCCAAGTATACACAGGCTGTTCCCACGAAAGATCAGCGTGCGAGTACTGTTGCAGAGGCACTAGTGAAACATTGGTTTCAGCTGTTTGGGCCCCCAAGCCGGATTCATTCTGATCAAGGGCGAAATTTTGAGAGTAATTTGGTCTATCAGCTCTGTAAGTTGTATAAAATCGAGAAAAGCCGCACTACCCCTTATCATCCTCAGGGGAATGGGCAGTGTGAGCGTTTTAATCGCACCTTACATGATTTACTTCGAACACTTCCACCAGAACAGAAACGTAGGTGGCCTCGCCATATTTCTCAAGTTACCTTTGCATATAATACAACTATCCATCAATCCACTGGAATGACACCCTACTTCTTGATGTTTGGTAGGGAGCCACAGTTGCCTGTGGATTTCCTGGTGGGACGGAGGGAAACTGATGAAGATCTTGGCCTGCCCTTGGAAGAGTGGGTAGAAGAGCACCAAAAGTCTCTAACGGTGGCTTATGACATGGTGCATCGAAAATTGGAGAGTAAAAGAGCTCAGAGAAATCAGGATGGGGATGTTGCTCCAGATTTTCAGGAGGGAGATCTGGTGTATACCAGAAATCACTCTGTCCGGGGTCGGAGTAAGATTCAGGATTTTTATGACTCCACTCCTTATCAAGTGGTTCGCCCACCTCCTGATCGAGGTGTAGTGTATTCTATAGCACCTGTGGATCAGGAAGGACCCTTCCGCCAAGTACACCGGGCCGAGCTTAGAAGCGTTCCTGAAAGTAGTGTGGTGGAGTCTCAAGATATGGAGGCTGAGAAAAATGTGTTGACTGACAGTGGGGCAGAGAATGTAATTGTTGATTTGCCTAAGTCTGAAATCTTATCGGATGTTGAGGATGTTGAAGCAGGTATTTCTGAAGATGTACTGCCTGATGGTCAGCTTTTTCCTGGCCAAGTATCCGCTGTGGAAACTGGTACAACCATAAATTCAGAGCCCAGGAGGTCAACTAGGAAGACTGCAGGACAACATTCAAACCCATTCAGGCTGCCCCGTTCTGTGCAGACAAAAGAATAGCTGTCCGGTATTGGTTAATTTCTTCAGGTACATCGTCGGGTCGTCGATGCACGATGATGGGGGGGAATGTAACAGGTGGCACCACAAGGTGGCACAATTTCCCTGTGCTGTAAGCCTCTAGAAAAGGGAAGTTGTCAGTATTGATGACAGGGTGCAATTTCCTGAGAGTGGCCAGGTGTGTTGTGTTCACACATGCTGTGGTGCAGGCGCTTGGGGACCACACAGTTTTAAAGAAGCAGATTGAAGCAGGACTACCTGGGTGTGGGGTTCGACGCCACAGGGCCACACGTTTCTATGCCATTTGGGATTTGCTGTGACTGGGTGTGGGCTTATCAGACGCCGCAGTTGATCACTGTCACCTGCTGTCCTTAAAGTTTTTGTCTTTTGTTGGTCTGCCTAGTTTATTGAATTGTATTTTGTTTGTAGTGCATGTGAGGGCAGCTGACTGTTTTAACATCTTGGGTCACTTCCTAAATATTCGGTACCATTTATTTTAAATCAAACCCTTTGTCTATATTAAAATAAATATCATTATTGTAAGTCAGATTTATTCTCAGTGTTTAATTGTTTCCTTTTTATCGGCTCATAACACAACTGTGCCACACCTCGTGGAAACCTGTCACCAAATCCTGTTTTTCCATCCCAACAGCCAAGGTCAGAAACCTTCTACAAAGTGGCAGAAGTGTTATCTCTTCTTACCCAGCATGCTCGGTTCACCTTCCAGAAGTGACAGGATGTACTTGTTGAGGAACAGAGTGCAGAAGCTGAAGAAGTACCAGAGGCCCAGGTAGGACATTGAGCGCCAGTTCCACACCCCGGATTCTGCCTCGATCATTGTAGTCTCTGTGACCATGATCTTCAGCACCTGCTCCCCGAGCAAGCTCTCGCTCCGGGCCAGAACCACCCGCTCCTGACGGGTGCGGAACGGTGACACGAAGTGCCAGAGTGACTTCCTGGCTGACTGCTTGCTGCCCTGCATTTTCCCAGCTGCCTTGTGGCCCTCGGGGGGCCCAACAGTCAGATAATGACAGAGGGGAGCAGTCGGTGAGATGTTTTGATGGTCAGTCCATCTTCTGATGCGTCCAGCAAGTTATGAGTCTCCAAGCTTCCTTCTCCTCTAAAAGATAGACAAAAAAACATTAAGTTTCATTTTCTTATCTTCTCCACAGATTGCATTGTGACAAACTGCTCACATCATCAAGTTTCAGTGTAAACAACAACAACATCATAGTCAGACAGGTACAGTAACAACATAATTTTCAATGTGCATTTACAAGCATCTCCAGCATCTTATTGTGAAAATCAAAAGCCGAAAACAGTGACAATATATTCTTGCGCTAATTTGCTTTAAAGAAGCAAAATATGACGTACGAGTAGGGCTGAACGATTTTGGAAAATAATCTAATTGCAATTTTTTTCTATAAATTGCAATTGCGATTTAAAACGTTATTTTTTTAAAATATCTTCTCAAGTATTTTTCAACAAACAGAAGCAATAAATCAATCTGTTTTATAATAAACAATGTCAGATTTATTTAAAGCAGAGATTACAATAAAGCAAACAAATCTATGCCTTTTCTTTTCACCATTTCTATTTTTTCTTGTTTCATAAACATAATAGTAAACATGTTAAGTGAACTTCCTAACTACTGTCTGAACTTCACATGACAGTTAATAAATAAATATAAAAAATTAGATATAAAAAAATTACTGTTTGAAGTTCAAACAGTTCGGTCAGTGATCCCTGTCGGCTGATACTTTGCTTACTTGAAGTTGAAGCACTGGTTGTTGTCATTCTAGCCATGCAACCATCGTAAATGTCTTTGTGGTGTTTTTTTTTAAAGTGTTGATAAAGATTTGTGTCACGTGACCAGTCAAATTGCAGCCTTCGCGATTAGAAAATCTCATTTAATCATATTGCGATATTATTGCAAATGCAATTAATTGTTCAGCCCTACGTATGAGTTCAACATTGCAATAATGATATTTCACTAATCACTAAATGTTATAACCAGGGATCACTGATCTTAAATTATACTTTACATCCAATAAACTCCCTAAAATATGACTCAAATGCTTTAAAAAAAGGCAGTTCATCCACCTCTTAGCTTTTCTTCCTAAATAAAATGTATAGCTAAATAGTAATACTGTAATAATAAATTAAGAGTATAACACAGACACTGTCAGAAAGATTGTGAAACATTCAGTCACATTTACTAAAAACAATCAAACTTTTAAAACAAGTTACCTACAAATCAGTGCAGTTAGTTCAAAGATGATTAAGAACTTTACTTAAAAATTTTAAAAAAAAATTCAGACTTTTGAAAATACTACATTCAAGTTTTTCCAGCACACATAAAAACTGTCTTTAGTGACCATAAAGTCCATCCCATGTCCTGACAGTGACTGCTCAGTGGTTTTCATTATGTTTAATTACATATAAATCAAAACATGTTTCATGCACAACTTTCACTTGAGTTTGAAATACTTTTACACAGCAGTAAGCTAGACGAGTCAGAGTACGTACTTCCTTGTTTACTAGTTTTTGTGCATGAAATAAGCAGAAATGTGAAAAATCCTAAATAATCCCTCACAGTTTGAACTCTTGGTGTGAAAGCAGCAGTCAAGGTAGGCGAAGCTGAATCACATAATATTTACAATTATTAATAACTCGGGACAGCTAACTGTCTGTGAGCTGCTGCAGGGTAAAATACTTCACCAAGAACGTGAGACTTACCTTTCCGTGCAAGACTCGTCGAGTCTGAAGGAGAAATTTCTCCAAAACAAGAAGTTGCACATAAACGTTAGCTAGCCGCATTTACAAGCGAAGAAAAAAAGTGTTTCTTTAAAAAAAAAACACCTGCCATGTCGGCCATGCTGCTCTACACGAGAGCGTGTTGGACTAAACGCTTTGATTATTAACAAAATTTACACTACGAGGTTAACTCGAAGCTGGACACTTTACTTTGAACGTGGCTGACCTGCTGTTAGCATCCGGTTAGCATCGACGCGTAGCAGCAGCGTCAAGTTCTTTAGCCGTCACCGGATACCAGGAAAAACCTTCAAACCAAAACTTCCGTTTGATAGGTCAGTCCATTTTTTTATTGATAATAACTTCAAGAATGTGTTATTTTACAATAAGCTTTTATATTATGTTGCATTAATTTTATTATGGGTGAAATCTATCCCAAATTTATATTTTTGAGCAAAAAATACAATTACGATAAAATTTAGACTTTTATTTTGATGACAAAACTAGAGAGTTTCCGGAGAAAAATAAGCTAACTTTTTACAAAGTTAAAATTTAAGCTCTTATTTGTTTGTGGGTTTTATTTGTATCTTAAAATTAATATATTTTAATAACAATAATTTTATGGTTTGGATATACTACAAAAACCATAATAAAAAATTCGTCTTGCGGAATCACGTAATGTAGTTCTTTATCTGTCCACTAGAGGGCATCTTCTCACCGTCCAGACGACCTGATTTAACCTTGTTAGATTTTTCTATCTGGATTATTTGTATGTACTGTAGTATGTTTGCATAAAATATTCATGTTACGGATGTGTACTTTGTAAAATCCTGAAGATAGCAGTTCACCTAATATCAAAGTGCTGCTGTGGAAAAAACCCCACCAAAATAGAAATGGCTGGAGCCAACATCATTTTTTAAGCAATACAGTACTGTAATCAGACACTGACTATTTCATAATCAGAGTAGAAAATAATCAGTTAAAAAATGCAAAAAAAGTAACTCAATTCGAATATGTTTGCAAATGTTAATATATACATGATACATATATATATATATATATATATAT
>JBBPBX010020066.1:0-43763 GCA_038048925.1 Garcialebias charrua | reverse complement strand
CTTTCAAGGCAACATTTTGAAACAGCAATCCATGCTTTTGTAACCACTCGGCTGGATTATTGTAATGCTCTTTATGCTGGCTTAAGTGATTCTTGCATTTCACAGCTGCAAAGAGTTCAAAATGCTGCCGCCCGACTTCTAACAGGGACACGGAAATTTGATAGTATTTCTCCTGTTTTGGCCTCTTTACATTGGTTACCAGTGTATTATAGGATTCATTTTAAGATACTTTTGTTCGCTTTTAAGGCTCTGAATGGCCGATCTCCTTCATATTTGACTGAGCTACTACAATCTTACACTCCCTCCCGTTCTCTCAGATCTGCTGACCAGCAGCTTCTGAGGATTCCAAAAACTAGACTTAAGCTCAGAGGTGACCGTGCTTTTTCAGTGATTGCCCCTAAACTCTGGAATGACCTTCCGAGTGACATAAGACAAGCCTCGTCCATTGTAGTTTTTAAGTCTCTTCTTAAAACTCATCTTTTCTCTTTGGCTTTTGACGCGATCCGAGATGTTTGATTTTGTTTTATTGTGTGAAACTTTACTATTTTAATGCTAGTCTTTTATCTGACCTTTTTAATTTTGTACTGTATTTTATTTTTGTACTGTATTTTATGTTTGTGTACAGCACTTTGGTCTCACGGTTTTATAAAGTGCTTTAGAAATAAAGTTGGTATGGTATGGTATGGTAATCACTAGCTATGTTTACATGGGCAAAATTCTGTGACCGGATTGAAATGTGCTCTGATTGCATAATGAGATAGCACCGTTTACATGGGCACAATCCGTTCATGACGAGTGTTTACATGCAGCAGGCTTTTATTCTGATCAGAAGTTCTGACATGCGCAGAGTGGTACACTCCCCTTAAAAAAAAAACGAAGAGGAAGTTACTTTCGTAAAAACCACAGAAGAAGAAGTTACTTCCGGGACGAAAGTAAACATACGCGTCCAAAATGGACCCGCACCAGATTGTAATGACGGCGACTGAGTTTTTACTGCACTCCCTGATTGAACTACAGGTGAAGCAGCGCGTGCTTTTAGTTTTTTTATTCACAGGATGAGAGCGCTGGACGTCCTCTGTCCTCCAAGCTGTCGTGGACAACAACTGTTGGTAAGATAATAAAAACGCTGTATGCTAATAAACTTTTTGTCCTTTCCTTTTCTACCTGTCTGCGTGATACTGTCTGTATTTGTTATTAATTACTATTCTTCCTCTGTTTTCCTGTTTCTGGAGCATCAGTGTCACGATGCCAGGCAGTGCCATGATGCCAATGTCCTGCGCCACTCAGACTCTATCAAAGGGCTCATCTGTTGACAAAAGTAAGGCTAATACTGTATTTACTATATTGTATTTAGTATTACTACAACGATTACAGCTAAGAAGTATCTCAAAGTAGAGATGCTTAGCTGTAAAGTTTTATTTAAAATAAAATGTTTGAACCATGTCTTTAAACAAATAGTTAAATGTTGCCAAAATGTAAGGCTAACATTTACTATATTGTATTTAATTTTACAACTATTACAGCTAAGTAATCAGTAGACATACTTAGCTGTAAAGTTTTCTTTCAAATAAAATTTGTTTGAACCATAACTTTAAACAAATAAAAAGTTGAACACTAAATATTGGCATGTCCTTTTTTGCAGTCTGTGAGGAACATTGAAGCAAAGGACGTCCGTCTCTTCATTGTTGGTGATCGTGCCCGCTGTTGGACTGGCTCGTCAAAGGATACGCAAACTGTCCTCGTCTGACTCCTCAACAAGTCATTTAATGTTTACCTTGGCGCTGTCAGGTGGAGGTAGAGATGACCGGGTTTCTGAAGTCACAGTGGAGAGTTCTTCTAAAAAGATACTGTACTTATGTATTTGTGTTCACATGCAGTTAACATTTGTATAAAATTATTATCACAATAAACAACTGCAAGTAATACTAGTGAACATCTGAGCTCTTTAATGGACCAAACATTTTAACACATTCTTGTAAACAGTTGAAATTGCTTGTTTGAAACATGTTTCATTCTTAGTGCAATTTGAGGTGTATCAGAAAAACATAAAAATTAAACGTTCAAAACGTTTGTACAAAACAGACGATGTGCACAGATCACATCTTGTAATGATAACAAAAAATTTCTTTGGTCATTTAAAAACTACAGTAACCTGTAATTCAGTAACTTCTTTAACAACTCATCACATACTTTCACAATTTCAATGTATGCATGTGATTTCGGAAAACAAAATTGGTGACAAAATAATCGATTTTACTTCCAAAATGTATGTTTCTGTATCCTGATAGAACAGCAAATGTGTTTTTATCCTGTGAGTCATGCAGAAACTCAGAGTCCTTATTAAACCATCTGACTGTATTAAGTTAGGACATCTTAATTGTACCATAAACTATCAATCCTAATGTCTGTGTAAAAAATACATTTACAGATCTGTCAGGGGACAAAGAAACATGGTTGTGGAGAATTGAAACATTTTCAAATCAGTTTTGAGTTGTTCTAAAGCACATGTGTGAACTTCTTGGGATTCCTAAGACGTGGGACTCTTGCATCTTCTGCCACCTGCCACCATCACCTGCCACTGTCTGTTGTGTGCTGCTGCCAGCTGCCTCTTCAAAGCTGGACTCATCATCTGAAAAACAAACAAAATAAAGTTTAACTGGACCCCTGATATGTTGAAATGTGTTAGGTTAATTATCTGGTTAGTTGGAGTTTTAATGTACAATACAGTATACTGTAGTTCTATGCTAGCCCTACAGCTACTCTTATTTCTTATTATAATTACATTTTTACATATTTGTTGTTTCTAATTACTCAAGTAATACAGTACAGAGGGTTAATGTGTTTTGAAGAGTCTAACTTACCAGAAAGGATGCTTTGCTCCTGGTTAGCTTCCTCTCCTCAGATTCCTCTCCTCCTCATAAGATCCACACCGCTGCCTGCTGTGTTGGAAGTGGCAGATCTCTCATCAGTTCATCAACACGTAAAATAAAAAAGTGGTGGGGTCGTAGCCACTTGTCCCGTTTTTGTTTTTAGCTTTGTAGCACTTAGCTTTAAGCTCTTCCAGCGATCTCCAGCTTCTTCCAGCTTTTCATGTACTTGTTTGAATAACTACACGTTCGGTCAAGGCGTTCGATAGTTTTGAGCTATTTTAACGTTTCCATTACAAATGTTGCATCGCTCACCGACCAGTTTTACTTCCCCACCATGTTAGCGTTAGCATCTACCCACTAGCCAGCCCAGGCGGAGAAGTAAACACGAGGGGGGAGAGGGAGGGAGGGATGGGGGTGCGCGCAGCGCACATGCGCAGTCAGGACAGTTTCCCACAGTCCGGTAAAAGGAACAGATCATGTGTTTACATGCGCACACATCGGGCTACGGATCGGCGTAAACCACCCGTTTCGAACGGATCGCAAATTAGGTCGGATCACGCCGAATACACAAAAAATAACCCGACCGGGGTGTTTACATGACAGACTTTTGATCCGTTCGGCCGTCTGATCCGATTACTTATGTCCATGTAAACATAGCTACTGCCTCGATGCAACGTTGCATTGAGGCAATTAGCCTGTGGCATTGCCTGGGAGTTATTGAAGCCCAGATTTCCTCAATGCTTGCTGTCAGCTCTTCTTTGTTGTTGGGTCTGGTGCCCCTCATTTTCCTCTTGAGGATACCCCATAGATTCTCGATGGAGTTTAGACCCGGCGAGTTGGCTGGCCAGTCGAGCACTATGATGGCATGGGCATCAAACCAGGTTTTGGTGCTTCTGGCAGCATGGGCAGTGGCCAGGTCCTGCTGGAAGATGAAATCTGCATGTCCATACAGATCCTCAGGAGAAGGAATCATGAAGTACTCTAAAACATTCTGGTAGATACCGCTCATTCTCAATCAGTTCATCTGGACAATTTCTTTTTAGTAGAAACGTTTCACCCTCACTCCAGAGGGCTTCGTCGTTGAGAATGAACTTTCTGATTCTGGTAGATAGTTGTTGTGCCCTTGAATTTAAGAACGCAGAGTTTATCAACACCTGCACTAGACATTGCACCCCAAATCATGACTGACTGTGAAAAATAATTTATTTAAAAGATGTTTTGATTAGTTAAAAGGATTTTATATGTACAGCACTTTGTTGCAGCTGTGGTTGTTTTAAAGGGCTTTATAAATAAAAGTATTATTATTATTAAAAATGCAGATCTGAGGCTCAATACTAATGTTACATGATTCCTTTAAAAATGTCACTTTGTTTATTATCATTAGGACGGATTCCCAGGTGATTTTCACACCTGATGGGAACAGAGGAGCCTCGTCTGTGAATTAGACTAACAAAGACCTTAAGAAACCCCTACTGTTAAGGTGTGAGGTGTGATTTGTCAATTTACATAGGTATGTTGCATTGTATCTCAGCCTTTTAATACCTGGCTCTCACACTGTCTGCTCTTTGAATTGAGAAAGCTTCTTGGATGAGAAGCTAAATGTCTTCTGTTACAAATAAAGTCCAGTTGTTTCTGTATTGAACACCTTTTTTTATTTTATCATGTCCTGGATGACTGAGAATCTTTACCAGCATATTGCTAAGCATTTTGGTAAGGATACCCTAGGACAGGGGTGTTCACACTTTTTCAGCATGCGAGCTACTTATAAAACAACCAATTCAAAATGATCTACCCAATACAAAAATGCAAAACATATAATTACCTTCAAATGTATTAAGGATTCTTTTTATGTACAAAGTATGTTTATGTACCTTGCATAACTGAATAAGCCAATATTGCACAACACATATAATAAATCAGGGGTCACCAACGTGGTGACCACGGGCACCTGGTCGCCCGCAGGGACCACATGATGTGCCCGGTGGTGGTGACAGCAATATAGATTATTTATTTATTTATTTAAAAAAAGATGGTAGAAACTGATCCCCACTCCCCTTCTTTATACGAATCTGGTCTTTTACATTAATAAATGTTAAAAAATCATTAGATATTTTTTACTTTAATAAATGTCATCTCTACAAAAGCCCCCTCCAGCAAATCTAAAGTGGTCCACAGGCCACCATTTGATAACCACAGTTGTAGCAGGTTGTTATAGCTCCGGACAAGTTTAATTTAGTGAACAAAGGCATAAAAATGGCTCTCCTGGTACGGCGAGATTTAATGTATACAGCGGTGCTTATGCATTTATGTTACAGACTGTCCCTGAACGCACTGCGAAAGAGTGTGCCACAAACGCGCGCGCTATGGGACAGGGAAAAGTGCAGAGAAGTCAAGGTTATGCTCTATGAAAAGTATCTTGTATGATTTGAATAATAAAGCAACGTCAACTCCCAACCAGTATGTTTCTTAAACGTGCAGAGAAACATCACAGCGTCACTCACCTGGAACAATGCTTCGGTGAGCACCCGGAAGTTGGGTGAGTGAAAAATAACTGCTCCGGACAACTGGGATTTTAGTTCCTCCACCTTTCTCTTTCTCAGTTGGCTTTTCTGTGGGAATTCGACGTCATATTTTCCATGAACAGTCCAAAATGTGATTGTTTTCGCTTGTATGTTTTGCTGCGTTTCGCTTTCGCGTCATTTTTTTTGCGCATGAGCGATGACCTGAAGCTCATCATCTGATTGGTTGCCGTGTATGTCAATCAAGTGACGGGATGTTTGATAGGCTAAAACTCGAGATTCAGTTGTCATCTGATTGGTTGCCGTGTATGTCAATCAAGTAACGGGATGTTTGATAGGCTGACAATTTTTTAATGTCACGCTACGGAAAAAATAAAATAATAATAATGTCACGTTACGATCAATCAGTAATGCCTCCGCGATCGAACGGTAGATTGCGATCGACGTTATGGCCACCTCTGCCCTAGGAGCAGTGCTGGAGTTTGAGAAGATGTCAAGGAAGTTTGCAGACTACAGGAACCATCTTTGTTTCAGTCTGAGATGCAGACAAGAAAAACTCACCCCCAGCAGTTTAAAACTCAACTCCACAATCAAAGGACATAGAGCAGAAGGAATTGTTCTGAAAGCTCAAAACAAGCTGTTCAGTGAGAGAATAAGACAGATCCACTTCACTATTGAATCTCTCTCACTTAAAATGGATCAGACCCTCCAGAAGCTGTCTACTCTTGTATCATTACATCTGTTGGAAGAAGTATCTTGTTTTGTTGAAAAGGCCCAGCTCTCACAGCATCAAAAAAGCAAGGAACGTTAAAAAAGTAAGTTTCTAAAACTACAACAGAGAGCGTTTTTCTCATCACAAACCATCAGTCAAGATAAGGAGGTTGTCGCCAACACAAATACTCAGAAACAGTGGGTTAGAAATTAGTCTAACAGGGCCTTGACACAACCTGAGAAAAATGTGCTTGCAAAAGGACTGAATTTTGCCATCTCCCCACAAGAAATACCTGTTGTGGAGCTAATCACGGCTACTGAATCTGCAATTAGGAACAACAACTTGACAGAAGCAGAGGCAGAACAACTCAGAATGAAAATATCAGCTACCCTCTCCAGTGCCAAACTGCCTCCTTCAAACCTTACACCGTAGGAAAGGAAAGCTATAACATCACTCAACCAGGACCAAAACATCATCATTTTACAAGCTGACAAAGGAAGATGCACAGTAGTCATTAACTCTTTTGATTACCAGGAAAAAATAACTACACTACTGAAGGGGTTTCTCATTCGGTGTTCAATGACCAGTCTCTCTTGTAAAAATGATAAAGATTTATTGACAGACACAGGTTAAACAGATTAACAGAGGTACAACATGAATAAAACAATTCTTTGTGCACAAGAGAATTGGTGAGCATACACAGACCTTTCCGCGACGAGGTCCTCAAAAGAATGCTGCTGGTCTCTGAGATGTTTGGGTCTATCAAGATGCAGTTTGTGTCTTCTCTGGCCTCTGATTGGCTTAGAGCACTGATAAGAGCCCTAGTGCCTCTTTTGTTGTCAGTTTTATGACCTTGCAGATATATAGCTCTGGTGAGGAGTCTCCTGAAACTGTGTTCTTTGTTCTGCTTATTTGCTCAGTAAGAAAGTTTTAGAAATGTACTATTAGATGTGTCTTGTGTGTGATATTAATGTAAATTAATGTCCAGATACACTAATTGGTCTACTAGTATGTGTGTGGTTAATAAGTACTACTTATTTAGTTTGATTCATCTGTTTGTGTAGCTATGTGCTCTGACCTCCCCCAGAAGGCCTAGCGAAGCACAAAGGGCATTTGTCCCCTGAGCATGTTATCTGCATCAGAACATTCTGTTTGTTAGATCTAAAAGTGTGTCTTAATTGTTGTCTAAGCTACTCTAAGGCACATAAGACATGATTGCATAAACATTTGTGATAAACAGTTGTAAATACCTTGATTTGATTATAGAATACATAGGGTTAGCATACAGAATGGTATGGATAACTCTTCACTACTGAGCGACAGGAACACCTATGAGCCCCTGAAGAGGGACCCAACTAACACATTTAAAAAGAAAGTCACAGATTATCTGCAAAAACTTGAAAAGGAGAAAACAATCGATCATTGTATTATAGATTGTACCCGGGGGAAGCCACTCCCTGTCTTTATGGACTTCCAAAAATACACAAAGAAGATATACCTCTCAGACCCATCGTCAGCAGCATGAACTCAGTGACATACAATGTTGCTAAACATCTGGCTGGTATTTTAGCTCCACTTGTTGGAAACACACCTCATCACATAAAGAACTCCATTGATTTTGCCAACAAAGTTCAACATTTGAAGCTCTTGTATGATGTGACTTCCCTTTTCACTTGCATACCCATTTCTGAAGCAGTAAAAACTGTCAAAAAATGACTTCTACAAGACAAGGATTTGGACAAAAGGACCAACTTCACCCCAGACCAGATCTGCACCCTGCTGGATCTCTGCCTCTCCACCACTTATTTCAAGTTCAATGACAGTTTTTACAGACAGAAGCATGGCTGTGCCATGGGATCCTCAGTGTCACCCATTGTTGCCAACCTCTACATGGAGGATGTGGAACCGAGAGCCCTAAACTCTTATGAGGGGACAACTCCAAGCCATTGGTTCCGATATGTGGACAATACCTGGGTCAAAATCCAAGCCAAGGAAGTGGAAGCGTTCACCAGACACATTACTTCAGTCGACAACAACATCAAGTTCACCAGAGAGGATGCAAACGATAACAAGCTGCCTTTTTTGGACTGTTTGGTTTCACATGGAAAGAGAGGACAGTCTCAACATTGAAGTTTACAGAAAACCAACCTACACAGACCAGTATCTTCTGTTTGACTCTCACCATCCACTGGAACACAAACTCTCTGTCATCAGAACTTTACAGCATCGGGCCGAACACATCCCCACGAAGACAGAAGGGAAGGAAAAGGAACAGAAACACGTAGAAAAATCTCTCCAAACATGTGGAAATCCTAACTGGGCTTTTGTCAAGTCAGCAAGGAAATCTATGAAACACAACAATGAACAGAAAAGGTAGAATAGACGAAAAAACATTGTTATCCCTTATGTGGCTGGAGTATCAGAGAATTTCAGAACAATTTTCAACAAACACAACATCCCAGTACATTTCAAACCCAGCAGGACTCTCAGACAGAGGCTGGTCCACCCTAAGGACAAAACACCCACACACAAACAGAGTGGTGTAGTGTACGCGGTCCAGTGCAGCGAGGACTGTCCAGACCACTACATTGGGGAAACTAAACAGCCTATTCACAGACAAATGTCCCAACACAGGATAACCACCTCCTCTGGACAAAACTCAGCTGTTCACCTCCACCTCATGGACAAGGGACACTCTTTTGAGGACCAGAATGTGCACATTTTGGACCAAGAGCACAGGTGGTTTGAGAGGGGTATGAAGGAAGCTGTTTATGTTAGGAGGGAGAGGCCTTCTCTTAACAGGGTAGGAGGTCTCAGATTCCAACTTTCAAAAACGTATAATGCAGCCTTAGGACTGATTCCCAGACGATTTTCACACCTGATGGGAACAGAGGAGCCTCGTCTGTGAATTAAGCCCCCCGGCAGAGCTCTGTGTATGGCCGTACGCCGCTATATGACGTACGTACGCAGAGGCACAAGCGTAGCCCCGCAGGGCACGAATGTGCAAAGCTCAAATTTTACGACCGCGTACGCGATGCGTTGTCTCACAATAAACTGCCCGGCACGGGACTGTTTTGTATGTTACACAAATGAATTAAATTCCCCTTTTTCATCGGTGATCTGGACTTTTCTTTTGTTTTTTTTGCCAAAAGTCAAGTAATCGCTTCCTCCTCCATTAACTCCATGACTGAAATGAATGAATTTGTCACGAGCGAATAATAACTCATGTCTTACCTGGCTGTGCGACGTTCTAAATATTTCCTGGTGGGCTGTGGACTGCAGGACCATGGCTCCCTGTTTTAATTTTAATTTTTTAGAACTTTTTATTAACATATAAAGTTTAGAAACACCGCATTGGTTGCAGCCAGCCAGCTCATGCCTTTTTTTTTTGTCTCCCACGCGACCTGTCAATCATTTCAGTAGGCGTGTCAGCAAATGACCAATCAGCGACCTCAGTTTGTCCCGTAGGCACACGCTCTGCGCGCAGCTGCTCAAATTACAACAGGAATTTGGAGCGAAAACGCGAGCATTTAACGCGAGAACGAACGCAGAGCTGTGCCAGTGAACGCGTGCGCACAGAATACGCGCGTAGAGCAGCGTACAGGTCGTACGCTGAGCTCTGCCGGAGCCTTCAGACTAAAAAAGACCTTAAGAAACCCCTACTGTTAGGGTGTGAGGTGTGATTTGTAAATTTAAATACAGGGTAGGTATGCTGCATCTTATCTCAACCCTTTAAAACAGTGTTCCCCAAACTACGGCCCGCGGGCCGCATCCGGCCCGCCCCCACCTTTGGTCCGGCCCCCAGGAAAAAAAAAAAAAAAAAAAAATTTTTTTTTTTTTTTTTTTTTTACAAATGAATACATGTACAGTACTGTACGGTCACCAAGTACTTAGCCTATCCTAACACAGTTTTTAAAAATGAAGGAGTAAGTTGAATTGTCTCCCTTTCACATAAAGCTGTCGGTGCACAGTAAACATGGATGGAAAACTAGCAAACAAGCAAACAAAAACGTATTATTTTCACACAGAGTGGGAGGAGGAGTATTTTTTTGTTTATTCTAATTCAAAGTCTATTTGCCTCATCTGTAATTCGAGCTTCACCTGGCGTGGATGGAGAGTTCTTGAGTCTGCTCTCAGAAGAAAAGTATCCTTACATTCGAAGATGTGCTTTGAACTTAACAGCACTTTTTGGATCTACCTACCTGTGTGAGTCTGCTTTTTCACACATGAAAATCATCAAGTCCAAAAACAGATCCACAATAACTGATGATCATCTGGAGACCTGCCTGCGCCTCGCAACTTATGAGACCCTGGCCTCCTCCTCTCAGTGTCAGAAGTGCCACTAAGGTAGAGACACATTTATTTTATACAGCTTGCACCAGGTGACACCATCCTGCTGCACAGAGCAGCTGCCTAGTTTTGATATTTAGGTTTTATTGAGGTTTGAAATAGTTGTTGGAGATTTGTAAATCTGCACCTTTGTAAGTCACTTTTTGTAAATAGTTAGTGTAAATGAGGGAGTTTTATATTGTTCAGTTCATTGTTTATTCGTTTCTTTAAAAAATATGGTGTGCTTTTCAAATATTGCGTCCTTTTACTTTGATAAAATACTTTAATTAAATAAAACTAGCAACACATTATGTTCTGTTTTATTTACTTTAAAGAAGTGAGGAGTAGGGAGATGAAAAATTTTGTTTTTTGATACTGAGACTGGACGAGTAGCTCTCGGCAAACTGCCGACTTCAAAAGTAGCTCTTGGTTCAAAAAAGGTTGGGCACCCCTGATTTAGGCACTCCTGCAATTGTCACACTTTTTCCTGTTAAAAACTGACTCCGGCCCCCCACCAGAGAAGGGAAAAGTTATGTGGCCCTCACAGGAAAAAGTTTGGGGACCACTGCTTTAAAACCTGGCTCTCACACTGTCTGCTCTTTGGATTGAGAAAGCTTCTTGGATGAGAAGCGAAACGTCTTCTGTTACCAATAAAGTCCAGTTGTTTCTGTATTGAACTCCTTTTTTTATTTTATCATGTTCTTGATGACTGAGAATCTTCACAAGCATTTTGTTTATTATATTACATTACTGATATTTTGTATCAGCAAGAGTTAAGAGTTATTATGAAATGTTACAAACACAACAGTTAGTGCAAACAGGGCTTGATTGGAAGATTTTATTCTTAATAGGTTCTTAAAAAATGCTACAGTTAATAGTAAAAGGCATATTTTGAATGAATGTTACAAATGTGTTCATTCCTACAAAACAGTTAATAAAACAGTGTTTCCCCTACCATTATACAAGCGGGGTGCCCCACCACGTCAACAGAACTAAGCAACCCGCCTACCAAACCAAACTTGCCCCCATACCCAACCACCCCGCACGGACATAGCGCTAAGCTAGCGGTGCGAAATACAGGCTCAGCATTCGCGTTGCCTCTTCCCTCATGCTGAACGCCCCCCGCCCTCACTCAAAAACCGTTAATACAAGCAGCGCTTAGACATGTGTTCGTCCCCCCGTCAACAAAAATCATGGATGAGATGAGCACCCCGCCATGGCAAGTTAACTAGGGGAAACACTGTAAAATATCCAATAATTCTCAGTCGGGTCATCTGGACAGTTTCTTTTTTATAGAAACGTTTCACCCTCTATCTGGAGGGCTTCATCAGTCAGAGGACTTCCAGCAAACTGTTTCCCCCACCAAGAAGTAAACACCTTAAGTAGACCAACCAGTTTGCTGGAGCCAGGATGGTTTCTGGGGGCCGTCCTGTCTCTCGTCGACTCCTCCCAGGCAGGCAGTCAAAGTGGTTCAAGACAAGAAAGTTCATGCTCAATAATCCAGGTAACAAATCCAATAATTAGTTAATAAAATACCCTGATGCAAGCTCAATAATCCAGGTAGAAAAATCCAAAAAAGCTAAGTCTGGTCCTCTGGACATTTAAAAACAACTAAGCAAAAAAACTGTAGAAACGTTTCGTCTTTCGTCCGAAAGATTTCCTCAGTCTGAGAAGCTGTATTCAGCTCAGTCTTATAAATAGCACCCTCCCACAGTGGATCAACCAGTTGGCTGATGACAGCCTGAAACCAGCTGCTCACATGATCAAGGAGGACCATCAGCCTGACGATGGATCGTTAACACCCTGATGGTTGTTTGCTATTCACAGAGGGCTGAGTGATACTAGCAATAACAGCATTGTAAGTGGGGGACAGTTGAACCCGGAGGCCTCCACCTCTGTTTAATGATGGACGGTTTCTTTTCACAAAGATGGCCTCCTTTACTCCTCTCTCAAACCATTGTTCCTCTCTATCAAGGATGTGAACATCTTCATCCCTGAAAGAGTGACCGCTGGCCTGGAGATGAGTGTAGACCGCAGAGTCCTGACCTGATGATGTTGATCTTCTGTGCTGGGCCATCCTTTTGGCCAGTGGCTGTTTAGTTTCCCCGATGTAAGACTGATCACAGCCCTCCTGACACTGAACAGCATACACAATATTACTCTGTTTGTGCCGGGGGACTGGATCTTTGGGATGAACCAGTCTTTGCCGTAATGTATTTTGGGGTTTAAAAGCCACTGGGACATTGTGTTTAGAAAATAAACGTCTCAATGTCTCTGAAACTCCCGCAACATACGGAATGACCACTGGTCTGGGTCTGGGTTCTTTCTTTTCACCTGATGGCTGGCTAGAGTCCTGTTTGGGTTTCTTCTCTGCTTTCAGGAAGGCCCAGTTAGGATATCCACATTTCTCTAGAGCCTGTTTTGTGTGTGATTTCTCCTTCTGTCTGGCTGCTCTGTGGTACAGAGTCCTGATGACTCCTAACTTGTGTTCCAGAGGGTGATGGGAGTCAAACTGTAAATACTGGTCTGTGTGGGTGGGTTTGCGGTACACCTCAGTTTGCAAATTTCCTCTATCAGAAACTGAGACCTCACAGTCCAAGAAAGCCAACCTGCCATTTTTTACATCTTCTCGTGTGAACTTGATATATTTCAAAGTCAAAGTCAACTTTATTGTCAGAACTGCAATATGTACAGGACATACACAGGACCAAAATTGCGTTTCTCTCAGTCCCTCGGTGCAACAGTAACCATCTAAACACTAAACACTAAAACATTTAATAAACATAAGCATAAAATAGTAAAAGTGTAACACTGTCCTGAGTTTTTTCATAATAGTATAAAAGTATGAAAATTTACACCAACACTGAAACACCAAACACCCCTAAAACACCAAACACCCAATGAACATAAGCATAAAATGAAATAATAAAAGTGTAATACTGTCCTGAGTTTTTGCATAGTAGTATAAAAAGTATAAAAAGTATATCTATAAAATAAACTGAAGGTTCTAGCATTGACATTTGCAAAGAGTGGCACAGCAGCATATAAGTTAATGTACACAGTATATGTATGAGGTATTTGATGTTGGTATATAGGCAAAGTGGCATATGCAGTGAGGCACATAAGGCACATTTGGCATCCTTAGATAAGGCTAGTCAGAGAATACTGTATATGTATCTGCAGTAGTGTAGATAAAAGTAGTGTAAATGTAAACAGTAGTAATAAATGTAAAGCAGTAGTAATAAATGTAAACTGTATTAATAAATGTAAACAGTGAATGTAAACAGTAGTATGACTATAGGCAGTAATGTAATACAAACATTAGTGCAAATATGAGAAGTAGTGCAAACTGAATGAGCACATGACCGAGAGTTTAGTGAATAACCCGTTTGATGACACAGGGTCCAGTGTTAAAAACTTTGTGTTGAGTGGTAATGTGTGAGAAAGTTTTTTGTGTTAAGGCAGTTCAAATGGGAGGGGAGGCAGAGCAGGCAGAGTGTTTAGCATTCTGACTGCCTGATGAACAGAGCTGTCTCTCAGTCTACTGGTACGAGCCTGGAGACTCCTCAGTCTCCTCCCTGATGGCAGCAGTCTAAAGCGGCTGTGTAGTGGGTGTGTGGGATCACCTGCCATGCAGTGGGCTTTCCGAGTGAGGCGTTTGCTGTGTAAGTCCTGCAGTGAGGGCAAGGAGGTGCCGACGATCTTTATTATATATTATATATATATTATATATTTATCCACAGAGTTGATGTGATCAGTGAAATGTTGGACTTCTTGAGATTTAATTCACTGTGGGAGGGTGCTATTTATAAGACTGAGCTGAACACAGCTTCTCAGACTGAGGAAGTCTTTCGGACGAAAGACGAAACGTTTCTACAGTTTTGTTTTGTTTTGCTTTGTTTTGTTTTGTTTTCTGAATGTCCAGAGGACCAGACTTAGCTTTTTTGGAGTTAATAAAATAGTTATAAAACAATGAATTTGAAATGTTACAGATTGAGTTTAACATAAAAGAAATAGTGTTTTATGTTTAAAGATCAGTTAATAAGTCATCTGTTATGCCCCCCTTGTTTAGGACTGGAACCAATCTCAGCTGCTTTTGTGTGAAGGCAGGGGACACCCAGGACAGGTCTCCAGTCCATCAGAGAGACAGACAAAGAGACAAAAAACCATCCACACTCCCATTCACAGCTACAATTTACAGTCGTACAGAAGAGCCCAAAAAGATTCAAACTGAGGATTCAAGTTCTCGATTGAGGGTTCTAATCACTGATTATCAATAATAATGTATCATATTTACCAAGCTAAATCCTTACTGATAATCATTGTGTGGAGTCTTTAATAATACTGATCAGATGTGATCAGGCAGTCATGTACTGTATTCACTTGTGTAAATGTATTATTATTAATACTATAATTACAGTTAAGCCATGCAAATTTGTCCCACTGAACTAGCTCTCAGTCTCAAAAAGGTTGGTGACCCCTGTGCTACAGTTTATTAGCTGGAGAAGGTCCTCTGGATGACCCCTTATGATGAGTAATATAAATGGAAACAATGTTCCCTCGCCCGGACGCGGGTCACCGGGGCCCCACTCTGGAGCCAGGCCCGGAGGAGGGGCACGTTGGCGAGCGCCTGGTGGCCGGGCTTTCACCCATGGAGCTCGGCCGGGCACAGCCCGAAGAGGAGACGTGGGTCCCCCTTCCCATAGGCTCACCACCTGTGGGAGGGGCCAAAGGGGTCGGGTGCATTGTGGAATGGGTGGTGGCCGAGGGCGGGGACCCTGGCGGTCTGATCCTCGGCTACAGAAGCTGGCCATTGGGACATGGAATGTCACCTCTCTGGTGGGGAAGGAGCCTGAGCTAGTGTGTGAGGTTGAGAGGTTCCGGCTAGAAATAGTCGGACTCACCTCAACGCATGGCTCTGGCTCTGGAACCAGTTTCCTTGAGAGGGGTTGGACACTCTTCCACTCTGGAGTTGCCCCTGGTGAGAGGCGCCGAGCAGGAGTGGGCATACTTGTTGCCCCCCATCTCGGTGCCTGTACGTTGGGGTTCACCCCGGTGAACGAGAGGGTAGCCTCCCTTCGCCTACGTGTGGGGGGACGGGCTCTGACTGTTGTTTGTGCCTATGCGCCGAACGGCAGCGCAGATTACCCACCCTTTTTGGAGTCCTTGGAGGGGGTATTGGAGGGTGCGCCTCCTGGGGACTCCCTTGTTCTGCTGGGGGACTTCAACGCTCACGTGGGCAATGACAGTGAGACCTGGAGGGGTGTGGTTGGGAGGAACGGCCCCCCTGATCTGAACCCGAGTGGTGTTCTGTTGTTGGACTTCTGTGCTCGTCATGGATTGTCCATAACGAACACCATGTTCAGGCATAAGGGTGTCCATATGTGCTCTTGGCACCAGGACACCCTAGGTCGTAGTTCAATGATCGACTTTGTTGTCGTCTCATCTGATCTGCGGCCGCATGTCCTGGACACTCGGGTGAAGAGAGGGGCGGAGCTGTCAACTGACCACTACCTGGTGGTGAGTTGGCTCCGATGGTGGGGGAGGATGCCGGTCAGACCTGGCAGACCCAAACGTATTGTGAGGGTCTGCTGGGAACGTCTGGCAGAGTCTCCCGTAAGACGGAGCTTTAACTCCCACCTCCGGGAGAGCTTTGAACACGTTCCGAGGGAGGCGGGGGACATTGAGCCCGAGTGGGCCATGTTTCGCGCCTCTATTGTCGAGGCAGCTTATCGGAGTTGTGGCCGCAAGGTTGTTGGTGCCTGTCGTGGTGGCAACCCTCGAACCCGGTGGTGGACACCGGCGGTGAGGGATGCTGTCAAGCTGAAGAAGGAGTCCTATTGGGCCTTTTTGGCCTGTGGGACCCCGGAAGCAGCAGATAGGTACCGGCAGTCCAAGCGGCATGCGGCTCGGGTGGTTGCTGAGGCAAAAACTCGGGCGTGGGAGGAGTTCGGAGAGGCCATGGAGAATGACTTCCGTACGGCTTCGAGGCGATTCTGGTCCACCATCCGGCGTCTCAGGGGGGGAAAGCGGTACGCGACCAACACCATTTATGGTGGGGATGGCGTGCTGTTGACCTCAACTCGGGATGTTGTGAGTCGGTGGGCGGAATACTTCGAAGACCTCCTCAATCCTACTGGCACGTCTTCCACTGAGGAAGCGGAGCCTGGGGACTTTGGATCGGGCTCTCCAATCTCTGGTGCGGAGGTCGCCGAGGTGGTTAAAAAGCTCCGCGGTGGCAAGGCTCCGGGGGTGGATGAGATTCGTCCTGAGTTCCTTAGGGCTCTGGATGTTGTGGGGTTGTGTTGGCTTACGCGACTCTGCAATATCGCGTGGACATCGGGGGCAGTTCCCTTGGATTGGCAGACTGGGGTGGTGGTTCCCCTATTCAAAAAGGGGGACCGTAGGGTGTGTTCCAACTATAGGGGGATCACACTCTTAAGCCTCCCTGGTAAGGTCTATTCAGGGGTTCTGGAGAGGAGGGTCCGTCGGATAGTCGAACCTCGGATTCAGGAGGAGCAGTGTGGTTTTCGTCCTGGTCGTGGAACACTAGACCAGCTCTACACCCTCAGCAGGGTCCTGGAGGGTGCGTGGGAGTTTGCCCAACCAGTTTACATGTGCTTTGTGGACTTGGAAAAGGCATTCGACCGCGTCCCTCGGGGGGTTCTGTGGCGGGTACTCCGGGAGTATGGGGTACCAGGCCCATTGATATGGGCTGTTAGGTCCCTGTACGACCGGTGTCAGAGCTTGGTCCGCATTGCCGGCAGTAAGTCAGGCTCGTTTCCGGTGAGAGTTGGACTCCGCCAAGGTTGCCCTTTGTCACCGATTCTGTTTATAACTTTTATGGACAGAATTTCTAGGCGCAGCCAAGGTGTTGAGAGGATCCGTTTTGGTGGCCTTAGAATCGCTTCTCTGTTTTTTGCAGATGATGTGGTCCTATTGGCTTCATCAGCTCGTGATCTACAGCTTTCACTGGAGCGGTTTGCAGCTGAATGCGATGCGGCCGGGATGAGGATCAGTTCCTCCAAATCCGAGGCCATGGTCTTGAGCCGGAAAAGGGTAGCGTGCCCTCTCCGGGTCGGGGAGGAGGTCCTGCCCCAAGTGGAGGAGTTTAAGTATCTCGGGATCTTGTTCACGAATGAGGGAAAACTGGAGCGTGAGATCGATAGGCGGATAGGTGCAGCGTCCGCAGTGAAGCGGGCGCTGTACCGGTCTGTCGTGGTGAAGAGAGAGCTGAGTCAAAAGGCAAAGCTCTCAATTTACCGATCGATCTACGTTCCCACCCTCATCTATGGTCATGAGCTTTGGGTTATGACCGAAAGAACAAGATCTCGGATACAAGCGGCTGAAATGAGTTTTCTCCGCAGGGTGGCTGGACTCTCCCTTAGAGATAGGGTGAGAAGCTCAGTCATCCGGGAGGGACTCGGAGTAGAGCCGCTGCTTCTCCACATCGAGAGGAGCCAGTTGAGGTGGCTCGGGCATCTGGTTAGGATGCCTCCTGGACGCCTCCCTGGTGAGGTGTTCCGGGCATGTCCCACCGGGAGGAGACCCAGAGGAAGACCCAGGATACGCTGGAGGGACTATGTTTCTCGGCTGGCCTGGGAACGCCTTGGGATTCCCCCAGAGGAGCTGCTCCAAGTGGCTGGGGAGAGGGAAGTCTGGGCCTCCCTACTTAGGCTGCTACCCCCGCGACCCGACCCCGGATAAGCGGAAGAAAATGGATGGATGGATGGATGGAACTAGCTCTCAGTCTCAAAAAGGTTGGTGACCCCTGTGCTACAGTTTATTAGCTGGAGAAGGTCCTCTGGATGGGTTCAAAAAACAAAACATTGTATAAATGTCCAGAGTATCAGACTTAACTTTTTTTTCCTACCTGGATTATAGAACATGCATCAGGATACTACAATAGGCATATTTGAACAAAACTATAACAAAGGTGTGTCTCTGTTTAACGTGTGATTTTTTTTAATTTTCCAAAATCCTCCAAATGTTATCTCTGTGAAGTCAGAGAGTCAGAGAGTCAGAGAGTCTTTATTGTCATTTGCACCGCATGTGGTACATGTGATGAAAACGAGATTATGTACACGAGGTCCCAGTTACATCCAACAACAAATGAAAGAGAAAAACAGTAATAACATCTAGAACTAACTAAGAAAAACATCAACTAGTAATACACTAAGCCTAATATAGTGGGAATAAACAGCAGCACGAACATGAGTTTGTATGAGCAGATGGTCACAGATGAACACAGATGAACACAGCAACAAGAAAACAGATCAGCATCAGTATGATGTGATATTTTGCAGTGTTTATTTTTTATTTTATTTTTATTTATTCATGAGTCTAACAGCCTCAGGGTAGAAGCTGTTCCTCAGTCTAGTGGTTCTACACTTGATGCTCCTCAACCTCCGTCCTGAGGGGAGTGGGGCAAAGAGTGAGTGTGCTGGATGAGTGAGGTCTTTCATGATGCAGGTGGCTCTTTTCCTGCATCTGGAGGTATAAATGTCTGTGATTGTGGGGAGACTGACTCCAACAGACTTCTGTGCAGCCTTCACCACTCTCTGTAGAGCTTTCCTCTCTTCAACTGTGCAGCCTCCATGCCACACGTTGATGCTGGAGCACAGGATGCTCTCCACTGCACACCTGTAGAAGGAGGTGAGGACTGGGCTGCTCAGACCAGCTCGTCTCAGCCGTCTGAGGAAGTAGAGTCTCTGATGACCTTTCTTGATCAGGCTGGTGGTGTTGTTGCTCCAGCTGAGGTTATCATTCATGTGTACACCCAAGTATTTGTAGCTGGAGACCACTTCCACTGCAGACCCACCTATTTTCAGTGGGGCATGGGTGTGTTTGTTCCTTCTGAAGTCCACAATCATCTCCTTTGTCTTCTTCACATTCATGTGAAGATTATTCTCTTTGCACCAGCTCTCCAGGTGTTCCACCTCCTGTAGGGGAAGGGGTCAGTTTTAGGTTTTTGTAGTTCATCATAAATATCTGCAAATTTAAATCCTACACTGTATTCAGTCATTATGGTAGGAGTGGTGGCGCAGAGGTTAGAGAATGTGGGCCTGTGATCGGAAGATCGCCGGTTTAACTCCCGGTACTGACAACATCAACATGTGAGTGGGAATGGTAAAACACACCAGCTTCCACCCTCATTTGCTCCACTCTGGGCCCTTGAGCAAGGCCCTTAACCCCCCACCATCTGTTCCTACGGGAGCCCTAGATAGCAGCTCTCTGCTTCACACAGAAGTCTGTGGTTACGTCAGGAAGGACATACGGCGTAAAAATAATTATGAAATATAAATGCTGCCTTCTCTATAACAGGTGGTTTGCCTGTATTATTACCAATCATGTGGTTTTTAATGTTCAAGTATTTTTTTAGCAACAATAAAGTTTATAAATTGTCATTTATAACAGCAACCTTCATAATGGACAAGTTTATTGTTAGTGGTAAAACTCCTAAAGGTTGACACTGGAAGGGTGATTTAGCAGTTAATTAACTTTGTTAAATTTGAATGGGTGATATTAAAAAATAACTTGCCACACACCTGCTTCCACCCTCATTTGCTTCACTCTGGGCCCTTGAGCAAGGTCCAACTGGTAGAGCTGCTGCCTCTCAGCGAGAAGGTTGCCGTTCAAATCCCGGTCCAGGGGCCTTTCTGGGTAGAGTTTGCATGTTCTCTCCGTGCATGCGTGGGTTTCCTCCGGGTACTCTGGTTTCCTCCCACAGTCCAAAAACATGCATGTTAGGCTGATTGGTGACTCTAGGTGTGAGAGAGAGAGTGAATGGTTGTTTGTTTTGTTTGTCTCTGTGTGGTCCTGTGATGGGCTTGCGACCTGTCCAGGGTGTACCCCGCCCCTCGCACTGTGATTGCTGGACATGAGAAACCGGCGACCCCCGTCACCCAAAATGGAAGAAGCGGGTAAAAGACAATGGATGGATGGATGGATGGAAAAAATAACTTAAGTCACAGGTGGTCCTTTGTTCAGAACAGAATAACCTAAAAAAAAATTCTGCTTTTAAATATTTTTTGTAGTAATATGTTGGTGTTAATGTACATGCAGACAAAAGATGGTCGGGGTTTAACTGTACACATGGGTGTACCGAACCGTTTCGGTACGGCACGTTCGGTTTGGTCCACCTGCGTACCGTTTCAGTTATTTTTTCACTCATTAAATTTTATTAACGGGAGAATATGCACCGCGGTACTAAAATTCCTAGGCGTGTTTCAGCACGGCACTATTATCTTGCAGCACGCGTAGTATTTAGAAGCCTAGCCTCTCGTTGCGGTCTCCTGTTAGGGAACATTATCAGAGTCAGAGAGTCTTATTGTCATTTGCGCCACATGTGGTACATGTGATGAAAACGAGATTATGTACACGGGGTCCCAAAAAAATTATGGCTTTCTTGTTAAGACGTGAACAAACAAATCCAAAGCTGTGAGTCGACATTGTTTCATGGAGATTGGATCTGCAGCAGACAACACGTCTGACTTGTTAGCGCTCTTGAAACAACATCATCTGAACGTGAACATCTTCTACAAGCAAGAAAAGCAGCTTGTTACAAACACCGCTAACAGCAGCAGCATTTAAACAACCTTCATCAGGTAATTCAGATTGGTCCAGAGCAATTACACAAGCTGTAGGAGTTTTTAAAGCTCTGGATCTATGTCTGAATGATGTGCCGGCTTTAAAGTTATTGAGCCTTGCTACGACATCCATCACGTCAACACTTCAGCCAAAAAGTTCAGGTCTTCATGAAAAAGCTCAAACTGATATTGTCAACAAGCCCCGGAGCTGATTAAAGCCCTGATGATGATGATGACGATGACCCAGAGATTCAACCACCTCATAACAACCGTTCAAGAAGAAGTATTGTTCTTTTATTATTATCTAATTAACCATCTAATTATCCTTTTTAATTTAAAACTATAATCTTATTAACTCGTTTTTTTTACCTCTTGTTTTATTTCCAGTCTGGGACAGAGATAGCAACTGACTTCTTCCTCTTCAGGGAAATCCACCAGAAATGACCTGCAGCTAAGAAGTGTGTGATGACTGAACTCTGAACTTTTCCAAGGACCTGTCCCACCTGGGGGAGCAGGTCCAAGAAGAGGTTGTGAGTACAGTAATGAGGACAAATACAGCCACACTGCTGCTACTGTTGTTATTGAGATGATTTTCTCCACCGCTGGAGATATTCATTGCAACTAGATCTGTGCTTTTAGCAGAAAATGTGGACAAGTTGGTAATTTTGGACAAAAACAAAACTTGATTAGTTAGATTGTAAACAGTCTGTTGCTGCTTATTGTTCTGGTTCTGACTGTTATTGTATTTTATTATTGTTAGTATAGTTTATTTATTGTAAAGAGTGCTGTTTATTTAAAATATCATCCAAATGGGTCGCTTTTATTTATTTTTATACAAATGTATTGTTTACTTGGCATATTTTCAGAATAAACATTTTGTAAGGCTTTATTTCGTCCTTTTTGTTTGTTTGTACCGAAAATTTACCGAACCGAGCCCTCCTTGAAACTGAACCTAACCGAAATGTGATTTTAGTGTACTGTTACACGCCTAGAAGATGGTGATTGTGAAGGTAAAATTGTGTGTGTGTGTGTGTGTGTGTGTGTAACATTGTCTTTATTGTACATGTGTTTCAGTGGTTCCTGCCTCCGTTTAGAGCTGATTAAGAAGCAGAAGCTCCTCAAGACTGAAGGCCTGATGTTGACCAGCAGGACCCAGAGCCTCTTATCATAAAGTGGAAGAAAAGACCCTTAGACCAGTTTGCTGGGTGACCAACTTAATATGGAGGAGACTGATATCAGATTTTAGGTCACTACAGTTTCTTTAAAGAGTGAGGAGTTTAAATAAATAAAAACTTACCAGGAACCCAGATTTAAAAATTCACAAAGGCAGTTCCAGCTTTTCAAAGACTGACGTTAACGAGGACGCTGAAGAGGATGATGAAATGACCAATCCTGACTCTCTGCTAAAGAACTCATCAGACTCTGAATCAGAACGTGAAGACAGTATGAAAGACTGGAAGGAGAGCAGGGCTTCTGAATCAGAGGTAAAAACTGTCAACAAATCTTTGAACTGCTCTGAGTGTGGTAAGCAGAATGTCAGTAACAGGACTCTTCAAAGACACATGACAAGTCATTCAGGAGTGATGTCTTCAAGCTGTCTGCTTAATAAGAATTGTGTTGGAGAGAAGAAAAATGTAAAGTCACGCATGAAAGTCCAGACAAGGCCTAAATTAATAAGCTGTGACGACTGTGGTAAAAGATTTACTTTTAAATCATATTTAATCTCACACATGAGAGTCCACACAGGAGACAAGCCATTTCCTTGTGATCTTTGTGGACATAGATTTAGTCAGAAGACAGATTTAAACAAACACATGAGAGTCCACACAGGAGACAAGCCATTTCCTTGTGAACTTTGTGGACAAAGATTTAGTCAGAAGGCAAATTTAAACTCACATATGAGAGTACACACAGGAGACAAGCCATTTCCTTGTGAACTTTGTGGACAAAGATTTAGTCATAAGACAGATTTAAACAAACACATGAGAGTCCACACAGGAGACAAGCCATTTCCTTGTGAACTTTGTGGACAAAGATTTAGTCATAAGACAGATTTAAACAAACACATGAGAGTCCACACAGGAGACAAGCCATTTCCTTGTGAACTTTGTGGACAAAGATTTAGTCAGAAGGCAAATTTAAACTCACATATGAGAGTACACACAGGAGACAAGCCATTTCCTTGTGAACTTTGTGGACAAAGATTTATTCAGAAGGCAAATTTCGATCAGGATCGTCGCTGTTTGGTGATCGTCGCTGTTTGGTGCCTGTTCCACACTGTTGGGGAGCTACTTGTGGATCAGACGGGCGGAGAGAATCGTGCGTCGCTGAGGATCAGGAGCTGCTGTTGCTGTTGTTTGGTGCTGTTCACGCTGTTGTCCCTTTGCTGTCCTGATACAGGCTACAATCATGCCCTTAATTTTAAGAGGCATTTCTGGCATCACACTCTGCTGTTTGCTGCAAATTGCTTGTTTCTACCCGTTGATTCTGGATCCAGCTCGTGTTAACCAGGACCACATCCATTCATATTCACAGGGGGGCTGGACCCCCTGTAGTTGGGCCTCCTCAAAGGACCTGTTTGCACACTTAAATTGTGACGCTTTATGGTCAGAGACTTTTCTGCATCATTCATATTACTGTCCTTATTTTCAGTTCTCAGACTACCTGGAATCACTGAATCTTATCAACACATCTGGATCTGCCCATCACAGCGACTTTCATTGTTTTTGGGCTCTGAATGATCGTGTCTTCATCAATGTTTCACATGGTTCAATTATGGGGGCAAAATGTCACACTGTTAACTGCTGTAATTACACATCACTGACAAAGAAGTCAAGTAAATGCCTGATATTAATGTTGTTATTGATCTCAGGGATTCAGCCAAACCCAGGGCCAATCACTAACTACTGTACACCTAATGAGTTCAAAAATATTTCAGGTCTCCGTTTTCTGCATGTAAACGCTCGTAGCCTTCTAAAAAAACTTGATGAATTGAAAATCCTAATCACTTCTTCTGGGGCAGATGTGATCGTTATCTCTGAAACTTGGCTCAAAAAATCTGTTTCGAAAAATGACCTGGCAATCAATGAATTTAAGATCTATCGTTGTGATCGTAATACAAGGGGAGGTGGAGTCGCTATTTACATCAGAGATTCTTTGGCTGCCAGGATTGCATCTAAAAAAACAATCGCAAACCAGTTTGAGGCTTTAGCTGTGAACATCACTTTGAAAGGAGGTCAGCCCTTAACTGTTGTTGGATGTTATCGTCCCCCCTCCGCAACACCTGAAGCTCTGGCTTCCCTGACTGAATTCATAGGAAATTTAAAACACAATGAGATTGTTATGGCTGGAGATTTCAACATTGATTGGAATGAGTCGACCCCCCTCTGTGATAAATTCAAGGAATGTTGCCTATCTCTCAATCTAACACAACTTATCGATTCTCCCACCAGACCAAACATAAAATGTCCTGAAAAATCTTCTACCTTAGATCTGTTTTTCACAAATGCTCCTCACAAATTTCCTGGTATAGGTGTATTTGCTAACGTTCTGAGTGATCATTCCATAATAGCAGCTCTTAGATCTACTAAACTTCCACCTGCTAAGCCCAGAATAATTCAAAAAAGGGATTTGAAACGTTTCTGTGAACAGTCATTCCTTTGGGATCTATCCCACTTTGATTGGCAACATATCCTACAAATCAATGACGTGAACACTGCTTGGAACTATTTTCATAATAGTTTCATTCTCTTTGTAAACAAACACGCACCTTTCCGGCAGTTCAGGATAAAGGGCCGTGACAGCCCCTGGTTTACTCCTGAACTAGCTGATCTCCTACACTGGAGAGATCATCTTTGGGCCGCAGCAAGAAAATCACACTCAGACACTGATTGGTTGAAATTTCGGCAGCTAAGGAATAAATGCACAACTGCCATCAAAGCCGCAAAACGTAACTACTTCTTATCTCAGACCTCCAAAAATCTAAATGATCCAAAAAAATTCTGGAAAACCATTAAATCTCTCTCAGGCACCCCCCAATCATCTGACCTCCCATCACAATTTCTTGTTGACTCTGTTCCTGTGTCAAATAAGCACGAGATCCTGAACTGTTTCAATAAACATTTTGTTGCTTCTAGTTCATTATTTGACACAGTTACAAACGGAAAATCAGCCACTTTATCTAATAATCAAACTTCTACAAATCAAATCCCTTCTACAAGTCAACCATCTGTTAATCACACCTTCTCTTTTTCTCCGTTCTCAGTCAGTGAGGTAAATAAACTGTTAAATGATCTTGATCCAAAAAAATCTGCAGGTCCAGATGAACTTCCACCTTATTTCTTAAGGCTGGCTGCTCATATCATCACAGTCCCTGTGACCCACATCTTTAATCTGTCCATAAGCCAAAACACCATTCCGGATGCTTGGAAAACAGCATTTGTTCTTCCTTTGCTGAAGGGAGGTGACCCCACCTCACTGAACAATTATCGACCGATCTCTAAACTCTGCATCTTAGCCAAGGTTCAAGAAAAACTGATAAACTCCCAGATCAAAAATTATCTGGACTCATTTAACATCTTACCTCTCCATCAATCTGGTTTCAGGAAAAAACACAGCACAACAACTGCTTCTCTGAAGGTTCTGAATGATGTTGTTGAAGCATTGGATGCTAAGGACTATTGTGCTGCACTTTTCTTAGACCTGTCTAAAGCTTTTGACACTGTGGATCATAACATCCTGTGTCATAAGCTCTCAGAAATCGGTTTCTCTGATCACACCATCGGTTGGTTTTCTAACTATCTTTCCAATCGGATGCAATGTGTTCAACATAACGGTACTTCTTCCAGCTATTTAACAGTTAAAAATGGTGTACCACAAGGCTCAGTTTTAGGACCCACTCTCTTTACAATCTACATAGCTAATGTAGGTCACTGCATCCCTGATGCATCCTTACATTTCTATGCTGATGATACAGTTGTTTACTGCCGAGCTAAAACAGTTGCTAAGGCTTTCCTGTTACTGCAATCTGCTTTTGACATCATCCAGTCAGATTTGTTCCGTCTCAAACTTGTCCTAAATGCTGATAAAACAAAAGGGATGTTTTTTTCAAATAGGAAGGCGGTTCCAGCAGATCCTCCTCTGATTTTTTCTTCAAATGGTGTCCCTATTGAGTTTGTTGATTCCTATAAATATCTGGGTATCCTGATTGATTCACATCTCTCTTTTAAACTCCACGTGGAAAACCTAGTGAAGAAACTGAAAGTTAAACTGGGTTTCTTTTTCAGAAACAGATCATGTCTATCACTGAATGTCAGGAAACGCCTTGTGTCTGTGACTTTCCTTCCCTCCATTGATTACGGTGACATTCTCTACATGAATGCTCCTACAAGCACCCTGCGGATGTTGGATGTTGTCTATCATGGTGCACTAAGATTCATAACTGGTTGTGATTATCGTACCCACCACTGCACCCTGTATTCACTGGTTAACTGGACATCATTAACCTCACGCAGACTCTTCCACTGGTACATTTTCATCTTTAAATCACTTCTTGGTCTGCTGCCCTCATACATCTCCTCCTACATGTCTTTGCGTGAGTGCAGCTACAGTGTGCGCTCTCAGGACATGATTACCTGCAGTGTTCCGTCAGTGAGGACTGAACTTGGAAAAAGGGCCTTCTCCTACTCCGCTCCTGCTTCATGGAATATCTTACAAAAAGATCTGAAGCTCTCGACCTTGACTTCTCTAAATGGTTTTCAGAATCTGTTGGAATCCTGGCAAAAACCAATGCAGATCTGTTCCTGTCTTTGATTTTATACGTCTACCTTATAATGTTTTGCTAGTTTTTTGATACTTTGTAAAAAAAAAAAAAAAAAAAACTTTTTTTTTTTTTTCTCTCTTTTGTTTTCTATTGTTTATTGTTTGTTTGTTTATTGTTTATTGTTTAAGGAAATTATACCACTGCTGTTCATTGTTCTTTAGTTTTAGCAGGTCGCTTTCGTAAATGAGCCCTTGAGGTTCAAAAGATTTACCTGACTAAATAAAGGTTGAATGAATGAAAAAAATTTAAACTCACATATGAGAGTACACACAGGGGACAAGCCATTTCCTTGTGAACTTTGTGGACAAAGATTTAGTCAGAAGACAAGTTTAAGCAGACACATGAGAGTCCACACAGGGGACAAGCCATTTCCTTGTGAACTTTGTGGACAAAGATTTAGTCATCGGGCAAATTTAAACTCGCATATGAGAGTACACACAGGAGACAAGCCGTTTCCTTGTGAGCTTTGTGGACAAAGATTTAGTCATAAGGCAAGTTTAAACTCTCATATGAGAGTACACACAGGAGACAAGCCATTTCCTTGTGAACTTTGTGGACAAAGATTTAGTCATAAGGCAAGTTTAAACTCGCATATGAGAGTACACACAGGAGACAAGCCGTTTCCATGTGAACTTTGTGGACAAAGATTTAATCAGAAGACACATTTAAACTCGCACATAAGAGTCCACACAGGAGACAAGCCATTTCCTTGTGAACTTTGCGGACAAAGATTTAGTCATAAGGCAAGTTTAAGCAAACACATGAGAGTCCACACTAGAGTGGAAACGTTCTACCAGAAAATCTTAAAATAATTATTATAGCCATGAGATGCATCTGGTGTTTTAACACCCAAATAAAATTAATTTTGATTTTGTAAATTATATTCTGTAACAATTTTTGAACAAGTTCCTAATCTATGATTTGCTCCTAATTTCTCAAGAACACTTTAAAAACAAACTAATTAAACCTTAGATCATAATTTGGATTATAGATGTTGGTTCTAAAATACTGGTTCAGTGGTTGTGCAATATGTGGAGAGAACCAACCAACCAATCAAATTGTTTTTTCAAACAGTCAGACCCCATAAAATGTTATTCATGCAATTCCTGAGAGAATTGTTATTTAATCAGTTAGTTACTGTACGTGGTTAATTAACAGATTTCTCATGCATATTAACTAATTGTGTTTTAATTAAGGATGGGGCTGATCCAGTATCAGTATTGTCCTCGGTCTCCTATACCAGCATAATTTACCTATCGGATTTTTCCGATACACTCTGCAAAGATTTCCGATCCATGATGAATGTCTATGTCTGCTGAAACATCTCCACAGGTGATTCCCTGCCAGCTGCTCTGCAAGGCAGGGAATCAAACTATGGAATGGATTTTGTGAAGGAAATTCATTTTATAGTTTGAAGCCAGCTAAAATGTGAGTAAATACAAGAGGACTGAGAGCAGCACTGTGGCTAACGGCTAACCAACTTTTCATCTTAACATGTCCGCTGTGTGGAAGTATTTTACACTAAACACCGCAAGACAGCAACGTGCAATGTCTGCAGAGCTGCTGTACCAAGAGAAGAACGCTCTGTTGCGACCTACAATACATCAAACTTAATAAACATCTGAAAAAGCACCACGTTAAAGAGCACAAGGATTGTTTAACCAGGCACTGTTGTAAAGTTAGTTTTACTTTGGACGTTCGAGCTCCCTGGCTTCAGCGGTGTGTTCCTCTCGTTTAGTCCGAAGCAGGCTGTCTAATATCCATCAGCTGCACTCAGTCTGCCCGTCTCAGAGGAGGAGCAGACTGAGTGCAGCTGACTGAACTGCCTGCTTCACTGCTTGATTGAATATTTGCGCCAAGATATAGTTTACATTTACCCTCCAGGACATATTTATCAGTACAACAGTAGACAATCATAAAAAAAGGATATGAACTAGAAAAATAAAAGAAATTTATTTAAATAAAATTTAAGAAAAGCTACATTATAAAGTGATCTAAAATACTAAAATCAGGAACATGTCTGTGTTGGTTTTTGCCATGAACTTAGCAGATGTTTGAAGCCATTAATCACTTTAATATCGAAAAAGGTGTTCAATACAGAAACAACTGGACTTTATTTGTAACAGAAAACGTTTTGCTTCCTATCCGGGGAGCTTTATCAATTCAATGAGCAGGCTGTGAGAGAGAGAAGTTATAAACAGGCTTGGGATGGCACACACCAACCTATGTAAATTGAAAGCTAACACACACACATACTTGAGTTAACACATACATGTGACACATTCAAAGTTCAGCATGTGGCAGCAGGGCTTACAGAAAACACAAACACATCCTACTGTATGTAAATTGACAAATCACACCTCACATCTTAATAGCAGGGACATCTCAATGTTAGTCTAATTCACAAACGATTTTTTGTGTGTGGGTGTCTTGTCCACAAGACAAGACACCAACACACAAACAGAGTGGTGTAGTGTACGCAGTCCAGTGCAGCGAGGACTGTCCAGACCTCTACATTGGAGAAACTAAGCAGCCCAGTCACAGAAGAATGTCCCAACACAGGAGAGCCTCCTCCTCTGGACAAAGCTCAGCTGTTCACCTCCACCTCATGGACAAGGGACACTCTTTTGAGGACCAGAATGTGCATATTTTGGACCAAGAGCACAGGTGGTTTGAGAGGGGTGTGAAGGAAGTGGTTTATGTAAAATGGGAGAAACCATCGTTAAACAGAGGAGGAGGACTCAGATTCCATTTTTCTAAAACATATATTGCGGCCCTGGGGTTGATTCCCAGACGTTTCGCACCTGATGAGAACAGAGGAGCCTCGTTTGTGAATTAGACTAGCAAAGACTTTGAGAGGTCCCTGCTATTAAGATGTGAGGTGTGATTTATCAATTTACATACAGTAGGATGTGTTTGTGTCTTCTGCAAGCCCTGCTGCCACATGCTGAACTTTGAATGTGTCACATGTATGTGTTAACTCAAGTATGTGTGTGTGTTAGCTTCCAATTTACATAGGTTGGTGTGTGTCATCCCAAGCCTGTTTATAAATTCTCTCTCTCTGAGCCTGCTCATTGAATTGATAAAGCTCCCCGGATGGGAAGCGAAACGTTTTCTGTTACAAATAAAGTCCAGTTGTTTCTGTATTGAACGCCTTTTTTGATTTTATCTTGTCCTGGACGACTGAGAATCTTCACCAGCACTTTAATATCCACTTCTTTAATATCCACTTCAGCATATTGATTTTATGCTATTAGTGCTTAGTGTATATTTAGTTGATGTTTATCTTAGTTCATATCTTAGACCTTATTACTGTTTTTCTTTTGCATTTTGTTGTGGGATGTAACTGGGACCCTGTGTACATAATCTCATTCCATGTACCACATGTGGTGTGTATGACAGTAAAACTATGACTGACTGACTGACTCTGTCTTTAAAGCTAGGAATAAAAACATGCTTTGTGTTAGCAGGATTTAATTCTAACTTTGAAACTTATCCAACATTAAAATTTACCTCAAGTTGCGGTTTTGGACATGCATAATAATGTAATGGACCTACCCAGGGTCAAATTAAGGTTTTTGAACTGTCCAGTGATGACCTTTACTGACCACTCAGTAAAGCAAGACATTTACTACAAAATCATTCATTTAGCTATAATCTGATAAATATAGTCACCAAAAGAGACTATTTCTACCTTTGATTTTATTCTAATGTAATCAAAAGAATAACTTTTGTCATTTTCATGATATATGTTATATGCTGTTATTCTTTAAATGTGAAACATCAATGTGTCATTTCTGCAAGTGAAAAGGTGTCAAAGTTCAGCTAAAATGTCAAACTGACTTACACTGAAATTGTTTTGTCGAGTTTCAGCTGGAACTCTCATCTAGCGTCTGAAAGTCTCTCACTCAGATACTTTTCCTAAACAATTTCCTTCTCTGTGCTGAATTTCACCTTGAATCCTGATAAGACAAGTGAACTCCTCTCTTTGTTCCTGCTTTAAGTTCAAAACTGTGCGAGAACGCTCCAGAGTTGCTGGGAACTTCCAAAGAGATGTGAACTTTCCCAAGAGCTGGACACGTGTGGTCAAGAGCTAACGACCGGCGTCTTCAGCTAAGGACTGATAACAGGCTGTTATGAGTCTACTTCGAACAAGCGTAAGATCAAGAACTTTGTCTATTCCTTCTTGGAATAAGTTTATCTTGAAGTCAGAGGCCTGAAGCTGACATATTCTCTGATGACCAACGCGGAAGCCAGGAGACGCTGAAACGTAAACTAAAACCAGTTTTGGACGTGCTGGGACTAAAGGACTCTGTGCATCTGAAGGCTGGTGTCTTCCCTCTTACCGGGCTGTCGTCAAAAGGTAAAGGGCTGTTTACAAAACGTACTTGGATTTTAGCAGAAGTCGGATGAGAAGTGTCACTCTGGTCTCATGCTCAGGATAATTTTCTTCTTAAATCTTTCCTCCTATTTCTTTTCCCTCTCAACCTAAGCTGGAAACTATATTTTAAGCTGAAATGCCCCTCAGACTAAATATGTGTAACATCTAGTATTTATGTCTGTTGTGTTAAATCAAGTGTGCTGACGTATTTGAATTGAAAGAAAGTGAAATCATGTCAATCAAGTGTAATGGTGTTAATTTAGTTGATTTATTTTAAATAAATGATAGTGTCTCTTTGACATATCAAACTAAGTTAACGTGTCCATTGTCACTTAATGGCTCTGTTTATTTATCCATCATAAAGATCACAGAAATATTGGGTAAACTGAAAAAGAAGAGAATCCGTGAATTTACTATTCAATCTGAATAAGTAAATTAATTAAGGTAAAAAGGAGGTCAGTATTAAACTGACCCCCCCTTTAACCCCTTACATCTGGTGGCCTCGTATCGGCTTCTAAAAGTTTATTGATAAATCTGTGGTCTCAGTCATGAACTTGTAACGTCATGTTTGCATAATGGAATCCAAGTTTTAAACTCTGAGGATAATAATTTTGGCTGGAAGTGTCGATACAAGCAGGTTCTGCATGTTTTTGTCATTTAAAGCTGAGAAATTATTATTGGTTTCAACTCTGTTACACGCTGTTGGAAGCATTCAGGTGAAGTTTTTGTCAGCCAGTTGTCTGTGGGAGTTCTGGTTCGGCTTCGACCCAGTTCAAGCACACACTCCGGTACAGAACTTTGTTGTTTGATCGCCGAGTCAAACTGCCTGCCCTGGAAGCTAATTTAACATCTACAAGATTGCTGTTGTGGTATTTTACATTTTAAAGAAGGTCGAAGCAGCATATACTGTTAGAACGTGTCGGTTAGTGGTTCGTGAAACCCGAGTTCTGCTCCTTTAACGTGGACGGAACCGACCTTGAAGTGACTCCGAGAGAGTCCGTGTTTGTTCAACAGCTGCAGTGCTGGGTTACTGAGCGTGACTAAGTTGGCCTGTCTAGATGTGCGCCGCATGTTTCAGCATTTTGGGAAGTTAAATTGTAGCGTTTGAGTTGTTTTTAAGAGTCTATGAAGTTGTGGTCTGCTGTGCAAGCTAACGTTAAGCAACGTGTTCTACATGTTTGTTTATGAGCTGTGATTGGATGATACGAGTGCTGTGTGCTGTGAATCACTCTTGTAGCGAACGCTGATTCGCTGTTGTGAGCCGTCAATCACGTCGCACGCCGTTGCGACCAGCCCACTTTGTCGTCATTTCCGGCGCTACATTGGTCGAAGGTAGAAACTACATTCGCCATTTATGCTTGGAGAATGAACTACATATGCTGTGATTGATTTGTTGACGTCACGTATGTTGTAGCGAGCTCCGCCTCGCTCACGTAAGAAGCTGGTGACGCGCTACGCACGCTGCGTTGGCCCGCCCATTTTTGTCGTCACTTCCAGGTGCCGCACTTTGAGTGACAGGTCACACTCGCTGGTTCACACTCGTTCACACACGAACACACACTTAAACACTCATCTGAAGCCATCAACACTGTCTAGCAACATAAACTTGTCTCTGACAAGAACGCGGTTCGAGCAATTATCACGTTCTTACTGAAAACTAACCCTAATAGGTTGTTTTCTTTCCATGTACTGATTTAAACTCAGTCGCTTCGTGATAACATACTCGACGCTGCCCCCTGCTGGACGTTAATAGATGAGTTTTCTCTCAACACCTCATAAAGTCAGCATTTTTTATGGTGAAAATTACCAGCTTTAAAATTGTTCTGTACACAAACAAAAAATCCTGTTTATTTTAAATAAAGAATTTTTGAATAACAGAGGTACAGACGAACAATTGATGCTCATTTTAAATACTGAAGAGATTTAAAATAACACTCAAAAAAGCATCTTTTATTTGATTTTCAGATTAAATAAAATTAATAAATAAAATGATGGAGAACAGAGAATTTCCACATTAAGCTCTTCACATCTCTGAATTTTAAACAGAATTGGTGTACACTGTACACTTTTAGTTAAAAATTGCATTTTTAACGTTTTTCTGTGTAAAATTAATACCATACCATACCATTTTATTTATAAAGCACTTTAAACAGGAACAAGTCCACCAAAGTGCTGGACAAACAAACACGCAACAGGCAACACATACAATGAAGTACAACACGAAAAACATAAAAAACATTGACTCCAGTTTATTTTAAATACAAAATTTAAAATAAACAGAAAGCATCTGCTGACTTGATTTTCACAAAAAAAATCAAAACAAAGATAGCAGAACAACTTTGAGGATGTCAACAGACAACAAATTGATAAAAGTCACTGATTTTTATTTGGAATGCCATCTGTCATGTTATGCTAAGCACACAAACACCTCCAGTTTATTTTAGATAAAAAATATTTAAAATAAACAGGTAATCCATTTTTCACTCCTGAAAACAGTTTAGCCAAACTGCAATACATCTTTTTAAGGCATAATGGAGCAGCATTCTGGGTACATTTTAGTGTGAACAATGTATTTATTTCGAATCTTTTAAATAGTGTTTGAGTAAGTAAAACGGACGTCATGCTTGGGTTAGTTAGTAACTGTTGTTGAAAAATAAGTTATATTTTAAAGTTAACACTGCAAAAAGGCATTTAACTTTTACAATTCATTTGAGGGTAAAACCTGAAGAAGGTACCTATGAATAGAAATACTTATTACACAGTGAAACACTTAAACCAGACAGCTGATTAGTTTGATTGACTCAGTGCTGCATTAAAAGTGAAGATTTATTTGCACACATTAAAATTCGAACTGTCTTATTGATTTTCACAAAAAATCAAGTTAAAGATGGAAGTTCAAGACGGTACGCGTCCAAGGCTCATACAGTATGTGCCTCTAGAAGACCCATACATCAGAGGGTACCAAGAGGAACCCCGGAGCCATGAACTTGCTCCCCCTGCACCTTGCACAGAGGAAAAATCTTTCTCATTGTGTGGTGACTACTCAGCTGCCCGAAATGTCTTGCAGAGAAACGATGAACATCCATATTTTTTCTTTGCCAGAATTTTGAAGGCGTATATAGGTGACATGATGGAACCTGACCTGGAAGAGCAGACGCTTTTCAAATCTGTTTTCAGGGATAATCTAATCCCTGATGTTAGATTCAAGTTGCCATGGAACTTGGCCTGGGGTGATTTAGAAGCAACATCTTTGCGTGAAATAGTAGAGTGTGCTGCGGATGTCTTTGCATTTAACATGCAAGCCAAAACACCCTTACAGGTGTCCCCGAATGAAGCGGTCAAATCCCACTCGCTGGAGCTAGAAGGGACAAGTTCATCAACTCCCTCTCCTAACAAAGGCGAAAAGAAACAGACCTTTCAACCTGACAAACCACAAAGTGGGGGTATCCGCGGGAGAAAGAAACCAAAATGGTTCAGATCGAACCAGATGGGTGAAAACCAAGGTCAATCGGCGGGTGGACTTCAAAAGAAATTGAAGGATGGGGACCTATACTCATGTAACTATGCGTTGTCCCAACAGACACCCCCGAGCCTTGGAACTGCACCTCCCGCGCCTCGAACTGAACAGTTCGAAACAGGCAAAGAGTCACGAATGTCCCGGAATAATGGCCCAACACCTCTATGCTCGGAGGAGACAGAGGAAGTAAGTAGTTTGTCAGTAGATTTGAATGTTACTGTGCTTGACCAACCTGTTACAATGAGTGGCATTATCATTGATAATGACACTATCAACATTGACCGACCTGGAGCGATGTGTAGCACTGTCTTTCACAAAGACTCAGAGCACACAAATAACTCAGCGCACACTACTTCTGACATTGCCATGGATGTTGACAGCAAACCAATTGCTGACACACAACAACATCCTGAAGGTCATGATGCTGACAGCCAACAAGATGCTGACAGTAAACAAGATTACACAGCCAGAGTCACACGTGAACAGAAACGTGGACAAAGACCTGTGAGGTTTCTGTGTAACTTTATGCAAAGGGGGGTGGCTAAGAAAGCCTACCTGCCCATCACACTGGAAGGTGTCCTTGAGCGTGAAGCCCTCCTGGATGGCAGTTCTGATATAACTATTATGTCGGCCAAGCTGTTCGAGGAGCTGAGGACCGCCGCCAACGGTGTTGACGGGCAAATACCCTTTGAGGAATGTGCTATTGAGCTACAGGGTCTCGCAGAGACGAGAACAACCCTAACAGCCATAGCTATGGTTCACATGCAGATTGGCAAAACGACACTACACCACCCAGTGTATGTGTCCACACTTGACTCATTCCCATTTCTGGTTGGCCAAGACTTTATAAACCGTTTTGAAGCGATTATAGATTATGGTCAACAGGAAATGTGGGCAACAGTGAGAAAACCCCTGCCAATAAAAGTGCCTCCTCGTTGTGGTACAGACTGCCTAACCGCAGGTACCGCAGTGGCCACGAGGGACTCCCCAACCGTGGTCACAAGCCCGGTTAGTGAACCTTCAACTACAGATGAGACAGTAGAGACTCAACAGTTGGACCAGACTCTGGCCCGACAAGAGAACCTCCTCTGCGAGCTGACACAGTCAGCACTCACTGAACACTACCTACCACAGGTAGTGAAAGGTGTTGAGATCCAAGGATCCTACACCGAAGAGGCTGTACTGTCCTATGGGACAGGTAATTCAGCTATCAGCCAAGCTTTCGATGAAACCTTGGTTCAAGGACATGTGAGTCCTGGAAGTGGCAGTCCGCGACATGCTGACAGTCACTTGGATTTCAGTGTCACAGATTTTGAGGACCCCTCCTCCAACAAAAGGGGGGTGTACTCTCACTCTCTACCACAGGTAGTAGACTGTGTGGAGGTCCGAGGATCCCACACCACAGACGCTGTACTGTCCTCTGGGACAGGTACTTCAGCCATCAGCCAAGCTTTCGATGAAACCTTGGTTCAAGAGCTTTTGAGTATAGGACTACTCAGAGATGACATAGTTCTTACAGACTCAAAGAGCACCTCTTCAGTCATGAAGTGGGAAGACACACATCACAACGACAGTGACGCACCGCGGTCTGACCGGTCAGACACACCAGCGACTGCGCCGACAGTTGTGACACACCTGAATTACGCAGAAAGAGGTAAACGTACGGAGAAACGTTGGCCGAAGCCTATGAGGTTCCTGTACAAGCTTCCCGATACACTGCGTGAACGGCTTAAACCAAACCATGGCATCTTAACTCGTGCCCAAGGCCTTGACAATCTCAAGGTCCCCACCAATCTCAAAGAACTACAAAGTTTTCTTGGCGTGTGTAACTACTCGAACCAGTTCATAGAGAACTATGCAGACCTTGCAAAGCCACTGACTGAACTCCTAAAGAAAGACGTCCCATTTGTCTGGACTGACAAACAGCAGCAGGCAATGGACGCTCTTATAGACAGGATCAAGTCAGCCCCATGTTTAGTCTACCCAGACTACAACAAAGAGCTTTACTTGGAAGTGGGCTTCTCAGCTCGTTGCATAAGTGCTGGTCTGTACCAAATACACGACAGAGACAAACGTGTAGTAGCCTACGCCAGCAAGACGATGGCAGGACCCGAGTTGAGATTCTCAGACTGTGAGAAAGCTCTACTGACCACAGTGTGGGCAGCAGAACATTTCTCCGGCTACATTGGTGGACAGAAGATCGTTGTGGAAACACAACACCAGCCAGTGACATTCCTAAACAGCCAACGCATCAGAGATGGTGTGGTAACAAACTCACGTGTTGCAACGTGGCTCATGGCGCTTCAAAGTTTTAACCTAGACATACGTTATGGTCAAAACAAGAAGTCACATCTGGGGACAGACTTGGCACTCTGCCAAAAGTGTACACAAGATGTACCAGCGACCCAGCCGTTGGCTGAGGAAAAAACCCCTGTGACTGAAGACCCGAACCACCACTTCTTTGATGACAATATCTGCAAAGATATGACAACATTGTACGTGGATGGATCTTCGTTCCTCCGCGACAAAATCTGTAGGGCAGGTGTTGGAGGGGTCCTCCTCCAAGACCAAGAGCAGATCACCTTCAGCTACAAATCAGGCTCTCAGACTTCTCGGTACGCTGAGATTGTCGTGATCATGATCCTAATAGCTCTCCAGATGGTAGTAGCACGTTCCATCAAGACGCTAGTCATCTGCACTGACTCTAACTATGCTCGTTTGAGTTTCGCTTGTCACCTTGCTGTGTGGAAACAGAACGGTTTCCTAACAAGCGACAGAAAAGTGGTCAAACACAAAGAGCTTTTCATAGCGTGTGATCACTTGGTGACATCACACGACTTACAGATCTACTGGAAGAAAGTTCCAGGGCATTCTAGAGTCCCAGGCGATGACAAGCACTACAATGACATTGCAGATTCCTTAGCCAAAGAAGGAGCCGACGAAGGTCCTCTATGGTCCTTCGACCCCTCCTGGTTAATCGAGACTCTGCCAACACAACCTTCAGTCAGAGTTATGGCAGTCACACGTGCACAGGCCGCAACCAGACCTGCTGACAACGCAGTCTCTGTACGGCCTGCACTGACTGACCCAGACATCATCCAACAGCAAAAGTCGGATCCTGCTATCAACTACATGATACTGTACCTGACTGATCCAGACAAAAACACTCCGACTAAAGACGAACTGGATTCCGATCCAGACCTTAAAGTCCTTTACCAGCTGCGCAAACAGCTAAAACTAATCAAGGGCATCCTAACTTTCGCTCATGGACCAACGTCCTCACCTGTGTTCGTGGTTCCCCATGACCAAAGGGGGGTAATGTTAGTCCATGCCCATGATCTCCCGTCCGCAGGACACAAAGGAGATAAAGCCACGCTGACGGCATTAAAACAAATTGCCTATTGGCCTGGAATGAAAAAGGATGTCAAGGACTACATTGAAGGGTGCGTGGTCTGTGGCCAGTTTCAGCCAACCAGACCACTTCACAGAGCACCACTGCAAAGCAGAGGCATTGCATTCCCATGGTCTGACCTCCAGATCGACTGGGTTGGACCACTCACTAAGAGCTCTAGAGGAAATAAATATTTTCTCACGGTAACCTGTGCATTCACCAAATGGGTAGAATGCCTACCAGCTCCTAACGACACAGCACAAACTACTGCTATGTTGTTAATGAATCATATATTCTCAAGGTTTGGACTTCCCCTTAGGGTGAACTCAGACCAAGGTACACACTTCACAGGTGAAGTGATGAAAGAACTGTGGAAGACGCTAGGCGTCAAGGCCAACTTTCATGTCGGCTACCACCCACAGGCTTCAGGCCAAGTAGAGAGAGCAAACAGAACTGTGGTGAGTATTTTGAAGAAATACGTGGCTGCAAACCACAAGGACTGGGACGTGAAACTCCCTCTGGTCCTCATGGCCATAAGAGCCACTCCACACACATCAACTGGCATCTCTCCCTTCGAGATGATGACCGGTCGACAAATGACTCTCCCTCTACACCTGTTGTACCAACCAGGCGACGCCGCCATGGCGACAGCCTACACTACACAACAATACATGAAAGATTTGAATGTACACCTCAGAAACACTTTTGCTTTCGCCCAGAAAAACCTGGAAAGGTCCGCTGAAGGACGCAAGGCGTACTATGACCAGAAGGCCTCTCACAATGAACTCCAAGTGGGAGACAGAGTCTGGTACTATACGTTCGCCCCAACAACCGGGAAAGGAGAGTCCGGGACCGGAACTCTCGCCCGCAAACTAATGCCCAGGTGGACTGGACCTCATCTGATAACAGATAAAGTGTCCTCAGTCGTCTACGAAATCAAAATCAGCAAAGGCCGTAAAGAGCCAATTGCTAAATGGGTACATCGAAATCAGATCAAACCTTACAAGGCGTTCAATGACTCCACAAAAGACAAAGATCTCACAAACTCACCGACTTCATGGGATAATAAGGTCGTCCAAACACAAGTTAGTAAATAAACTAATCAGGTTTAAACTACCATATTTCCCACCCTATAAGTCGCATTGTCCAATTTGAACTTAGAAACGCTAAGCCTAACACCCACGACATAAAACTAATCTTAACAAACGTTTAAATCAACAGGATCTAACGTGCCATTTGTTATTAAGAAACTAAGACCTATCTTTTTGTGTCTCCCTAGGATCACAATGAAATCACTCCTAGTAATCTTCACCCTCTTGGGAACCATCCAAGAAGGACAGGCTGAGGTTGTGACCCTTGGACCCACCTCAGGCATCAGTCTTAGGGACCAACCCGGACTGCTCGTCACAGATTGTCAGCTGTACACTCGGAAGGTCTTCGTCCGCTTCGATCCCCAAACGGTGATCAATCAGCACATCAAAATCAAAGACGAATGGACTAACGAAACATGGTACACTTTACCAATCCAGAATGCAAGAGGTCAAACCCGACACATGTTAAAGCAGCTACGTAAGTTCACCCTCACACAACAAGAGCTGAGCGGAACGCGTAGACGAAAAAAGAGTGTCCTTAGTGGGCTTCTCAATGCTGCCTCCGCCATTGGATCTCTTTTTGGCTTAGGTCTGTCTACAATCAACAGTGTCAGCATAACGTCCTTAAAACAACACGTTAATGACATACAGAAGGAATTCCCATGGATCAGAACACAAATGGATCGGCAACAAACACAGTTAACTCACGTGACCGAAACGGTTCAGAAGACCGTCTTAGTGTTGAACACTCACACCAAAGAAATCAAGGTCGTCGCACAAATGGTTAATGAGCTAAAACGCAAGGTAGAATGGGACTATGCCTTCGCACATGCGATAGATAGTATCCTTGCTGACATGCTTAGAGATATCAGCTCATCAGTCGATGCGCTAGTTACAGGCAGAATCCCACCCTATCTAGTCTCTCTAGACATGGTAACAGACATCCTTAACACCGCTACAAAAGAAAAAGTGAGATCAATCCAGGCTCAACTGGCTTACACTCTCGGTAGCGCGGTCCCGATTTATGTTGATCATCGAGAATGCGAATTCGGGTTCATTATCAATCTACCTATCGTCTCTATGGACAACATTTACAGACTGAAAGATGTCATTAATGTCGGAAATTGGAATGGTGAGAATCACATCAAAATCCATACTCCAAAAGTGGTTGCTTATCACGAAAGCGACCCCACAACCTATCTAGCTCCAAACCTCCAGATGTGTACCCTCACTCACGAGATACACTACCTGTGTACAAGTAGACCTTTTATGTGGAATCATGCCGCAGGCATTTGCGGAATCACCCCGATTCTAAAGAACTCAAAGTGTTCAACGACCATAACCCCGCGCCACCTGGTCACTGCTGCCCATGCAGAAAGGATTGGGTCGCGGTGGTTGGTCAACACTCCCGACAGAAATGCAGTCATGGTCTATGATCGCCCCGGGTCCATTCGACATTTGAATCTACCAGATAAAACAATGTGGATTAGAGTCCCAAAAGGAAAAACCATACACATTGGTGATCTGACGCTTTATTATCTCGATCCTGAACGGTGGGAAACGACTCTAGAATACCCTGAGTACCTCGCAAACATGAGCCTACAGATAGACCCCGGTACCGTAAAGCAAATCCTATTCGAAGGAACTAAAATCGTCGATGTAGAACAAATAAACCAGGTTCTAAAGACTCTCAAATCTGAAACCAGAACTCCGCTTCCACCCATCACTTACGCATGGTCCAGCGCTGACACGCTAATCATAGTCGTGATAGTAATGCTTTCCATTGTAGTTAGCGGTCTAGCCGGTATAGTTGCGATTCTATTCCGCCAAGTCCAATCGCTTCAAGCCCAACTAGACGATTATAAGAAAAGTCGCGCACCCAAGGCGAAATTCTTAAACAACAGGAAACCCAGAGTGGGCAGCGTGGGTAGCGTACTGGAATCTGACGACAAGAGTGTGTCGAAGCAGTGAAACGTTGTTTCCTTGTTGTTTAGTCATTACTGTTGTCATTAGTTGAGATATTGTTTGGTTCTGAACACTCCCAGCCAAAAAGGTTTTGTATTAACATTGGTTAATGAATGATATGGATTTAACTATGCCAACATGCAGTTCGTTTTGTTAAATCTCAATCGTCGAAGAGTCAATGTAGTTTAAAGCTACTCAAGGTACAATAAACTACACTGGTCTCACAATTTCTAAATTGAACCGATTCGATCGTTTCTATTCTAGATTGTCTATTCATTTTGATGAGTCTCGCCATAGACTTCAAAATTTATTAGGAATACCAAATCCTACGTCGTTCGTCTAAAAGACAACAGACATTTAGATCAAACTATATTTCATTTTTATTTTAGTTTAACCTAAACTAAGTAATGAATGGAGGAATAGTTTGGAATTAGAGGCCTTCGTTACAGAAGCCCTCCAAAATTTTATAGGTACAAATCCCTATATCTAATTTACAGAATTGATCCACCCCTTAATTGGTAATTGTAGCTGATCTAAACCATGATAGCTTACATACCAGGTGCATATAGGTAAGGCTTAATGTAAAATCCCAATCATAAGCCCACCTTAAAAAACCACATAATTGCATGACACATAGAACCAGAGTGGCACTGACTGGAAACCAACCAGCCAACAACCTTCGATGTGGGGACCTGCAGCTCCAACGCTTGGTCTTCAACCTTCGTCCAAGGGCCGCCTCCTCTGCGTCAATCGAGGGATCCCCTCTACATGCTGATTATGAAAACAATTGGTGCTGATCAATCAACAAAGCTAATCGTTGTGGAATTACTGCTATGGAATTACCGCTGTGGATTATAAGACTTTGTTTCCCAAAGGATCACAGACTTTGTTTTCCAAGAGTTAACAGACTTTGTTTTCCGAAGGATTAAAAGCTTTTCGCAATGGGATTACCTCTGAACAGTATGGAATTTCCAAAACTTTATGGGATTATAATTTTTGATTTTTCTTTTCCACTTGCTGGATTACTTCAAGATCAAAGACAGTTCAAGGTTTCCTTTCGTGTTGGACCCCATCCCCAAGGACTGGCGATGGCTTCCAAAAGGGGGGAGATGTAATGGACCTACCCAGGGTCAAATTAAGGTTTTTGAACTGTCCAGTGATGACCTTTACTGACCACTCAGTAAAGCAAGACATTTACTACAAAATCATTCATTTAGCTATAATCTGATAAATATAGTCACCAAAAGAGACTATTTCTATCTTTGATTTTATTCTAATGTGATCAAAAGAATAACTTTCGTCATTTTCATGATGTGTGCTTTTAAGCTGTGTTATTCTGTGAGAGTTAAACTGTGTTCACTGCTGTGTTAAAGGGAAATATCGGGTCACAGAGACCCGACTGTTTTGTTTAGAAATAAGAAGACAGTTTAATCAGTTGTTTTTCATGAACAAGGCTCCAGCTTTCTCTGTCTGTTCCTAAACATTTCTCTCTGCTGCTGCTTGTAGCCTTGGACCTGATAAGGCAAGTGAACTCCTCTCTGTGTTCCTGCTTTTTAAGTCTAAGCTTTTGCTAAAGGCTTCAGAGTTGCTGGGAACTTCCAAAGAGATGTGAACTTTCCCAAGAGCTGGACACGTGTGGTCAAGAGCTAACGACCGGCGTCTTCAGCTAAGGACTGATAACAGGCTGTTATGAGTCTACTTCGAACAAGCGTAAGATCAAGAACTTTGTCTATTCCTTCTTGGAATAAGTTTATCTTGAAGTCAGAGGCCTGAAGCTGACATATTCTCTGATGACCAACGCGGAAGCCAGGAGACGCTGAAACGTAAACTAAAACCAGTTTTGGACGTGCTGGGACTAAAGGACTCTGTGCATCTGAAGGCTGGTGTCTTCCCTCTTACCGGGCTGTCGTCAAAAGGTAAAGGGCTGTTTACAAAACGTACTTGGATTTTAGCAGAAGTCGGATGAGAAGTGTCACTCTGGTCTCATGCTCAGGATAATTTTCTTCTTAAATCTTTCCTCCTATTTCTTTTCCCTCTCAACCTAAGCTGGAAACTATATTTTAAGCTGAAATGCCCCTCAGACTAAATATGTGTAACATCTAGTATTTATGTCTGTTGTGTTAAATCAAGTGTGCTGACGTATTTGAATTGAAAGAAAGTGAAATCATGTCAATCAAGTGTAATGGTGTTAATTTAGTTGATTTATTTTAAATAAATGATAGTGTCTCTTTGACATATCAAACTAAGTTAACGTGTCCATTGTCACTTAATGGCTCTGTTTATTTATCCATCACAAAGATCACAGAAATATTGAATAAACTGAAAAAGAAGAGAATCCGTGAAATTACTATTCAATCTGAATAAGTAAATTAAGGTAAAAAGGAGGTCAGTATTAAACTGACCCCCCCTTTAACCCTTTACAAGGTGGTGAACAGGGGGCCATCCCACACAATGTCTTCGATGTGGCAGTTGTGGTGGAGGAGACCATTGTGCTTCACAACTGTAAAGATGTGACTCTTGGATTTGCTACGCTTATGGGTGTTATCTACTGTGTCAATCTACAGTATCCAGATGACAT
>JBBPBX010020065.1:19672-36185 GCA_038048925.1 Garcialebias charrua | reverse complement strand
CTGAGACAGTGTCCACAAGGCTGGTTCTCCTCCGCTCAGCCGTACAGTCAGTCCCTTTGTGGGTTCTGGTAAACACTGGGCTGTAATCACTCCCATATGTGGCCACATAGCTCAGCACACAATGCAGCACAAGAGGCTAATCTAGACGGAAAAACAGACCTAAATAACTAGAAGAGAAATTAAAAAAAAATAAAAAGAGAAGAAGAAAGCTTCCTCCGTGATTACAACCCTATGTAAACTTTACTTCATGGAAACAAGAAACATCTGCTTCCATTTAGGTCTTTAAAAAATACCTACAGATTAAATACACTGTGTGCGGATCCAGAAAAATTTGGAGGCTAGAAAAAAAATCTCTTTCATTATAACTGGCTGGAATAAGTGGAGTGTAGTGAACTGTAGTTAAAGCTGCCCGCTGGTTAGGCTGCAGCCACCTTGAGATGAGCCGCAGGCCACATGCACTCATGCTGTGGGGAGTGTTTTCCTTTTTTTGTCCTTGAAGTTGTACAAGTTTCTCTTTTTACCAGAGCAACACTAAAAGAAGTCTAAAGTCACAACACATGCAGCTGTACCCTCTGCTCAAACTTTAACCTGTGCAGCAATCCAGAGGGAGACACGAGGAGGAGATGGAGCCTCTGAAGGGTTACTGTTGTTCTGTTTTACCATGTGGTTTTTACGGGATGACAGCCAAAAACCTTTTGTTGGTTAGACAAAAGGACAAGATGTGAAAAAAATAAAAGAAATAAAAGAAATAATGAAAGCCTGTTTTAAAGCACTTGCAGAAAAAACGAGGACATTCTTTTCTCAGATTCTCCCGGGGTTATTTTAGGGTTATTTCATCTACACGCAGGGGTGTCAAACTCACTTACAAATGGGGGCCAATATTAAAACCTTTTTCAAACTAAGGGCCAGTTTCAGAATCTACATTACCTCAAGTTAAGATACACAACTTCTTTCCTTGGTTGCAAGTTCCTCAACAAGAGTTTGGCTGGTCTCATTTGATGTTCTCTGACATCGTAATCAAGTATTACTGAAGAAAATTGAAGTGATAAAAGTATTTAATGTTTAACATATCATCTTGGGGGCCAGATAATATGTCATCGAGGGCCACATTTGGCCCCCGGGCCTTGAGTTTGACACATGTGCAGTGTGCCTCACAGCCAATGACTTCCAACTGTTCCAAATGAACAAAACCTGCTTTTTGTTCTGCAAACTAACAGCAAGCAACACATGTGCAGCCCAGTTCAGATAATACAACTCTTTGAAGAGTTCATCCAACCATAATAATAATAATAATAATAATAATAATAATAATAATAATAATAATAATAATAATAATAATAATAATAATAATAATAATGAATTCAATTTATAACGCACTTTTCATTAGTGAAAATCTCAAAGTGCTACACACATTGAATGCTACACACATTCATACACCGGTAGCGGCAGACTACCATGCAAGGTGCTTTCCAGTCCTACCATCTAGTGGTCTCTGTCTCATTCAGTCTTGACATTTGTCATTTTATTTATATATATATATATCTACATTTCATCACTTCAGCATATAACATGTTCTCAGACAGCAAACGAGAAACTGAAATGGGTGAGAGAGGGAACACCCTTGTAGCTAAGTAGCTAAAAGTGACACTGTGCTCCAAGTTGCAACAGAAAACGAGTGTTTCACACTCTGATATCAAGAAAACCTGTTATAATTGGTAAAACTAGGTTAAAGTCTCTGGACATACTTTAGGTTGTTCTTCAAATATATGCTTTGCTCAAATTGATGGAGTAAAAAGATTAGTTTAGGACGTATTTTTACTGTGTTGCCTTTCTTTGTTCACTACCTCCTGCTAAAGAGCATTAGGAGTCTAGACAAGCAAATGTTAGCTGGAGTTGGATTTTTTTAAAGTCATTTTTAATGTGAATTTAGGGATAATCAAAATTAGGATCAGCGGGACCATGCATGAGATGTAGAGGCGAGCTTTACTTCCACATAATGTCCCATTTATCTCCTGAAGTGTTTCTCATTTATCCATTCATCCATGTGAAGTCTTTCCAAACAACATTTTCATGGGATCTCGAGTTATTCCCAAACTGGAGAGTTTAATCCCTTCAGTGAGTTCTAGGTTGGCCTTCAGGTTTGCCAGTGTGATGTCCCTGGAAAGCCTTTAGTGGAAGTTGTCCAGGAGGCATCCTGATCAGATTTCTGAATCACCTCAGCTGACTCATTTCAATGCAGATGAACAGCAGCTCTACTCTGAGCTCTCCTCAAAGGATGGAGCTCCTCACCTCATCTCTCAGGCTGAGCTCAGCCATCTTATGGCGGAAGATCATTTCTGCTGCTTGCATCTAGAATTTTGTTCATTTAGTCATAATCTACATCTCATGAGCATATAGGTGAATACAGTATGGGTAAATCGACCTGAGTGAAAGTATCGGATTGGAGTACTAAGAGTGGTATAAGGGACAAATAGTTTTAATTGGGACATCCCTAGATGTGAGCATAGAACATAAATGAAGTATATCAAAGAGTTACAAAGAGGTTCTGCGTTTCAGCTCAATCCCTAACCACCAGACTACCCTAACCCTAACCCAACCCCTAACCCTACCCCTAACCCTACCCCTAACCCTAGCCAACACATAAAGATCCATCAGATGACCTATTACTCCATCTTGCCATCACTTGTGGACAATACTCCCAAAACTCCTCCACCGAAGCAAAATTCTGACCCCCACCTGAAGAGAAAGCATTCAGCTTTTTTTATTGAAAACCATGGCATTAGACTTGAATGAGCCCGGAATAAGTTTTAAATTTGTACACAACACATGAAGTTTTCTCATATAATAAATACACTAATGTATAATAAATACACATAAATGCTAAGATTTCAAGCAGCGTAAAGAGTCTTCCAGCAGGAGGCAATGGGCTATTTAAAATTTTGAGTATTTGTGCATGTCTAAAATCTGACATTTAGAAGAAGTCTGCAAACTAAACCACACGACTTCAGGTGCAGTGTCATTTAGAAAAATGAAACCAACAGAACACGGTGCATCCCAGAAATGTTCAAACATCCTGGTGCTTTAATATACTCACAGGATTCTACAGAAACGGGGGAAGATGGGAATTAAAAACTGTTGGTAAGTTGAAGTAGTTATATGTTTAAACTAACATAAGTTTTTTAGGGAAAAGCCAAAAACAAGCGACAAAAGTGATGAACTATTTTATGAATGAATGAATTAAGTAGGATTAGAAAGGATTACAGATAAAACTCATTCTGATGCATGATGAAGTAATGAGGAAATTGAAAGGAAAACACAACACTTTTCAAAACAGATAGATAGATAGATAGATAGATAGATAGATAGATAGATAGATAGATAGATGATAGATGATAGATGATAGATGATAGATGATAGATGATAGATGATAGATGATAGATGATAGATGGATAGATGGATACGTTTGGGATGTGGAACAAGAAGACATTCACGTTTGACAAACTACAAACTGTATTACATTATTGTGAGGATGTTTTACATGAAAATAAAGTCCTATGATCTAGAGCCACAAGAGGGCAGACTGGTCACATGTGAGGGTACAATTAAGTTCAAGAGAAAACAGAAAGCCTGTAACAATTCATATTTACTGTGCACAGAGCGCTTACAATCTCTGGGCTTTAAATAAATCAATAAATGTCACATTTTTGTCATCTGTGTATGTTTCCCATACTTGACAGACGAAATTGGTCTCTAATTTGGCACGGAACATAAGAAAAGGCTAGTAAAATTAAATTCCACAGTAAATCCCTGCAATCAGTGTAGAAACATCTTGCCTGATAAACTGAGACCATTTTTCCACCAGGAGGAGTAAGAGTATAGAGGAGGAGTGGGATTTATGTAAAGGAGAGCAGGTTTCATTCAGATACAAACAGGTTAGCTGTGTTTCTAAACAATACAATTCACATATTTTCTTTTAATTCTGCCTTTTATTGTGTGAATAGTAAATCAGCATTTGCACCATTGTTATTTGGTTTTTATTTCATATGTTATTTCCAATATAATTACTTCTACATTCATTCATTCAACCTTTATTTGTACAGGTTAATCCCCACTGGGACACAGTTGCAAGAGTACATAGGCCTACTGTACGTTGTGCTATTGTAGCTATTCACATATTAAAAAATGGCTTTATCAGGAGATAAGTGCTATACTTTTTTTTTTTCCCCAGATTCCTGAATCACCTCAGTTGACTCCTTTCAATGCAGATGACTCGAGCAACGGCTCTACTCTGAGCTTTCCTCTCCATCTGAGCAAACAACATTTAAACATTTTTAAAAAAATAACCTAATTTAAAATAAATTGGCCCCATAAAAATACTTTGAGATGATATCTCTTCAGTTCCTTCAAAAACATTGCTTTCTTTTAAAATATGCTTTCACATACTTGATCTAACTTTGTTTTCCTAGGATACTTTTAGCTTTTAGTTAGCCTTTTGTTATTTTTATCTACCATTCTGCTGTTGTTAGCTAGCTATTTACTATGTTTTAGCTTTATACAATTTCCCTCCTTTAGCTTTCAGCTAGCTGTTTATTTATGACCACAGGCTTTTGCTACTTTTGGCTTTTATCTGTTGTTCTGTTTCCCTTCGCTTTAACCAGTCAGTTTTAGCATTTTGCAGCACTCTGCAGCTTTTTAATGCATTTTCAAAATAACACAAACCCTCTGTATTATAACTAAAACATATTTGAATAATTATAAGTGAAATATACACATACATGCACATATTCAGCCGAGGAGAGGAGACAGGCGGGTGTCCAAGGATTGCCTGATTATTATAGACAAAAGGTTAATTCAGTAGATCACATTTATGAGATGACCATTATCTGTTGCTGCAACCTGACAAAGTGGCATTTTACTGAGGCCATATGGTGACTTGCTGGCATTTCAGAGTCAGTAGAAACAAACAGATCGAGGTCTGGATCCAAACATTCTGCATGTGTGTGTCTTTGGACAAGTCCTATAAAACAATTTTACTGATATGAGTTGAAAACAAAACATTTTTTATAGTGCAAATTATTTTTATCTTATTTGCCGTCTATTAAGTCACCAGTCTATCACGTCGGCTCCGCTCCCTCACAAGGAAAAGCGCAGGTTGGGTTAATAACGTCTCGGTTTCACTAAACTGTCCTAAAACCCTGTGTGCTCTTCCTGAGTTGTGTTCCTTTAACACGCTGCTGTGATCAATTGAAGCCATGTTATAGCTGCTTCCTCCTGCCGTTGCTTCAAACGCTCACTAATATCGTCATGGCATGTCTGTCATTTGCATATTGCATCACATCACGTACGACAGACGCCTCTTTCTTCAAGCTTGTAGTAGCTTCTGATGCACTTTGCATAACGGTGTGGGCTGTGAAGGTGAGCCTGTGATCGGAAGGTCATTGTTTGAATCCCCCGGACAGACAACATCAAACATAAAATCTATTTGGGTGGGAAAAGGTGAAGCACCCACACCTGCCTACACCCTCATTTGCTCCACTCTGGGCTCTTGAGCAAGCAACCTCCACCATCTGCTCCATCGGGCATCCTAGATAGCAGCTCTCTGCTCCACACAAAGGGCTGTGGTAGCCTCAGGAAGGGCATCAGGCATAAAAACAGTTGCCAAGTGTTCATGCAAGTTAGTTTGTTGTGGTGACCCCTGAGGAAGTGAGCAGTCTAAATGGACGGACGGACGGACGGACGGATGGACAGACAGGATAACATAAAAATAAATTCCTCTTAACAAGATCTAAAATCAGTACACATTGACAGTTTGGTACATACACAGTTAGTACCTGTGATCCATGAGCTCCCTTGCATGGACACCATGCACATACACACACACAAACACACACACACACACACGTGCATGTTAATGCTATTACTCCTACGTTTAAATCCTCTTCTTCTGAAGTTGCATTTGTCTGGGGACCAGAGAGCCTGGGATAGTCCAACACTGCCAGACTCCACGCAGCTGAAGCTTTACAGCTTATTGCACACTTCCTGATCAATACTGACAGCTCTCTAGATACAAAAGGCTGATGCCTCTTTAACAACACAACTCCAGCAGCAGAACGATTCTGTTTCTGCACAGAGACAGCTGAACCATAGGTTGAATTTATTCCCCCATCATGAAAGGTGGGCGATTGTGCAACTGCCTGTGCATGCAGGATTGCATTTGTTGGTTTGTCTGTCTGTTAGCAAAATATCTCATTAACCACTTACCGGTAGTAGGTTTTATTGAAATCCTCTGGAATTAATCCTTGGACAGATATCTACAACTGATTACCTTTTGAAGTGAACTCTATTAAAAAAGGCTGCCACAATGATTAAAATTTATAATAATAAAAATGTCTATAATTAATTTGATTTCACAGATACTGGGCTAAACGTTGGTATGGTAGTCCATCCATCCATCCATCCATCCATCCATTTTCTTCTGCTTGTCCGGGGTCGGGTCGTGGGGGTAGCAACTTAAAGGTTCAGTCTGAAGTTTCTGTAGAACTGCAGAACATAGAAAAAATTTCAACAGGCAAAGCATTCTGATCCCTCCCCCTCAGAGCCATATATGGCTCTGCTCTCCCATGGTCTGCTGAAATTCAAATTCAAGCTCTGTTTTTATTGGCTGATTCAAATTCAAGCTCTGTTTTTATTGGCTGGTTAACGGCGGGTCACTTTTTCTTTTTAGAAATGCCTATTTACCACCTGGAGAAGCAAGGGGACAATAAGTTTTTTTCAGAGATTACCTCTCTAACATCAGTCTAGTGACAGAGTGAAGAAATATGTTAAAAATATATTGTTAGAAAAGTTACATATAGCAGCTTTAAGTAAGGAGGCCCAGACTTCCCTCTTCCCAGCCACTAGGGCCAGCTCCTCCGGAGAAATCTCAAGGCGTTCCCAGGCCAGCCGAGAAACATAGTCCCTCCAGCGTGTCCTAGGTCTTCAGCTGGGTCTCCTCACGGTGGGACATATCTGGAACACCTCACCAGGGAGGCGTCAAGGAGACATCCTAACCAGATGCCTGAGACACCTCAACTGGCTCCTCTCGATATGGAGAAGCAGTGGCTCTACTCTGAGTCCCTCCTGGATGACCAATCTTCTCACACTATTTCTAAAGGAGAGCCCAGAAACCTTGCGGAGAAAATTTATTTCAGCCGCTTGTAACAGAGATATTGTTCTTTCAGTCACAACCCAAATCTCATGACCATAGACGAGGGTAGGAATGTAGATTGACTGGTAAATTGAGAGCTTTGTCTTTTGACTCAGCTCTCTCTTCACCACAACAGACCAGTACAGTGCCCGCTTCATTGCAGATGCCGCACCTATCTGCCTATCGAACTCACGCTCCATTTTTCCCTCATTTGTGAAAAGACTCCATCCATCCATCCATTGTCTTTCGCTTATCCGGGGTCGGGTCGTGGGGGTAGTAGCCTATGTAAGGAGGCCCAGACTTCCCTCTCCCCAGCCACTTGGAGCAGCTCCTCCGGGGAATCCCAAGGCGTTCCCAGGCCAGCCGAGAAACATAGTCCCTCCAGCGTGTCCTGGGTCTTCCTCTGGGTCTCCTCCCGGTGGGACATGCCCGGAACACCTCACCAGGGAGGCGTCCAGGAGGCATCCTAACCAGATGCCCGAGCCACCTCAACTGGCTCCTCTCGATGTGGAGAAGCAGCGGCTCTACTCTGAGTCCCTCCCGGATGACTGAGCTTCTCACCCTATCTCTAAGGGAGAGTCCAGACACCCTGCGGAGAAAACTCATTTCAGCCGCTTGTATCCGAGATCTCGTTCTTTCGGTCACAACCCAAAGCTCATGACCATAGATGAGGGTGGGAACGTAGATCGATCGGTAAATTGAGAGCTTTGCCTTTTGACTCAGCTCTCTCTTCACCACGACAGACCGGTACAGCGCCCGCTTCACTGCGGATGCTGCACCTATCCGCCTATCGATCTCACGCTCCAGTTTTCCCTCATTCGTGAACAAGACCCCGAGATACTTAAACTCCTCCACTTGGGGCAGGACCCCCCTTCCCGACCCGGAGAGGGCATGCTACCCTTTTCTGGCTCAAGACTATGCCCTCGGATTTGGAGGAACTGATCCTCATCCTGGCCGCATTACACTCGGCTGCAAACCACTCCAGTGAAAGCTGTAGATCAAGACCTGATGAAGCCAATAGGACCACATAATTTGCAAAAAACAGAGATGTGATTCTAAGGCCACCAAAATGGATCCCCTCAACACCTTGGCTGTGCCTAGAAATTCTGTCCATAAAAGTTATGAACAGAATCGGTGACAAAGGGAAACCTTGGCGGAGTCCAACTCTCACCGGAAATGAGCCTGACTTACTGCCGGCAATGCGGACCAAGCTCTGACACCGGTCGTACAAGGACCTAACAGCCCGTATCAAAGGGCCTGGTATCCCATACTCCCGAAGTACCCCCCACAGAACCCCCCGAGGGACGCAGTCGAATGCCTTCTCCATGTCCACAAAGCACATGTAAACTGGCTGGGCAAACTCCCACGCGCCATCCAGGGCCCCGCTGAGGGTGTAGAGCTGGTCCAGTGTTCCACGACCAGGACGAAAACCACATTGCTCCTCCTGAATCTGAGGTTCGACTATCCGATGGACCCTCCTCTCCAGAACCCCTGAATAGACCTTACCAGGGAGGCTTAAGAGTGTGATCCCCCTATAGTTGGAACACACCCTACGGTCCCCTTTTTGAATAGGGGAACCACCACCCCAGTCTGCCAATCCAAGGGAACTGCCCCCGATGTCCATGCGATATTGCAGAGTCGCGTAAGCCAACACAACCCCACAACATCCAGAGCCCTAAGGAACTCCGGGCGAATCTCATCCACCCCTGGAGCCCTGCCACCGCGGAGCTTTTTAACCACCTCGGTGACCTCAGCACCAGAGATTGGAGAGCCCGACCCAAAGTCCCCAGGCTCCGCTTCCTCAGTGGAAGATGTGCCAGTAGGATTGAGGAGGTATTCGAAGTATTCCGCCCACCGACTCACAACATCTCGAGTTAAGGTCAACAGCATGCCACCCCCACTATAAATGGTGTTGGTCGCGTACCGCTTTCCCCCCCTGAGACGCCGGATGGTGGACCAGAATCGGCTAGAAGCCATATGGAAGTCATTCTCCATGGCCTCTCCGAACTCCTCCCATGCCCGAGTTTTTGCCTCAGAATCCACCCGAGCCGCATGCCACTTGGACTGCTGGTACCTATCAGCTGCTTCTGGGGTCCCACAAGCCAAAAAGGCCCAATAGGACTCCTTCTTCAACCTGACAGCATCCCTCACCACTGGTGTCCACCACCGGGTTCGAGGGTTACCACCACGACAGGCACCAACAACCTTGCGGCCACAGCTCCGATAAACTACCTCGACAATAGAGGCGTAGAACATGGCTCACTCGGACTCAATATCCCCCGACTCCCTCGGAATGTGTTCAATGCTCTCCCGGAGGTGGGAGTTAACACTGGAAAACCCAGGAAATTCAGACTACTATTATAACTACTGTGAGTTTGTCAAATGACAATTTTAAAGTATTCACCTTCCATTAGGTGTTTGGGCCCCTGGGGCTGGAGGTCTTTGTTTGTGGGTTTGAATAGTAAACATTCCTTCCTTTCTTCTCCAGCATATCACCTCCAGTAGGGCAAAACAAAGGATTACTCCCCCACACTGAGAACCATACTCCCCCCACAAATACCCTCCACATTCCAAAAGCATTGCTTCTTCAGGTGAGAGTTGCTTTCTTACACCAGAGAGAGACTTGAGATATAGCTCTGTACTTTCAAAAATTTGCTGAAAGGAGCATATATATATATATATATATATATATATATATATATATATATATCCCAAGGGTATGTGCTGAGCCCTCTTCTGTTCACTCTGCTCACATATGATTGCACAGCCACACATCCAGGCTGTCATATTGTTAATTTTGCAGATGATACAGCGGTGGTAAGATGCATCACAAACAATGATAAGTCCAGCTACAGACAGGAGGTGGAACATCTGGAGAGCTGGTGCAAAGAGAATAATCTTCACATGAATGTGAAGAAGACAAAGGAGATGATTGTGGACTTCAGAAGGAACAAACACACCCATGCCCCACTGAACATAGGTGGATCTGCGGTGGAGGTGGTCTCCAGCTACAAATACTTGGGTGTACACTTGAATGATAACCTCAGTTGGAGCAACAACACCACCAGCCTGATCAAGAAAGGTCATCAGAGACTCTACTTCCTCAGACGGCTGAGACGAGCTGGTCTGAGCAGCCTAGTTCTCACCTCCTTCTACAGGTGTGCAGTGGAGAGCATCCTGTGCTCCAGCATCAATGTGTGGCATTGAGGCTGCACAGTTGCAGAGAGGAAAGCTGTGCAGAGAGTGGTGAAGGCTGCACAGAAGTCTGTTGGAGTCAGTCTCCCCACCATCACAGACATTTACACCTCCAGATGCAGAAAAAGAGCCACCTGCATCATGAAAGACCTCACTCACCCAGCACACTCACTCTTTGCCCCACTCCCCTCAGGACGGAGGTTGAGGAGCATCAAATGTAGAACCACTAGACTGAGGAACAGCTTCTACCCTGAGGCTGTTAGACTCATGAATAAATAAATAATAAGAATAATCACTGCAAAATATCACATCATGCTGATGCTGATCTGTTTTCTTGTTGCTATGTTCATTTGTGACCATCTGCTCATACAGACTCATGTTCGTGCTGCTGTTTATAATGATGTTTTTCCACTACATTAGAGCTTAAGGTATTACTAGTTGATGTTTTTCTTAGTTAATTCTAGATGTTATTACTGTTTTTCTCTTGCATTTGTTGTTGGATGTAACTGGGACCCCGTGTACATAATCTCGTTTTCATCACATGTACCACATGCGGTGCAAATGACAATAAAGACTCTCTGACTCTGACTCTGACTCTCTGATATACATACCAATGGACGTGATAATGCTAATTCAATCTCGCAAGTCGGGGACCACCTGTACAATCCCGCCACCTTCAGATAAAAGTGGCCAACACAGGTAGTTCTTGACTTGCGGCGGCTTCAACTTACGGCGTTTCAGCTATACGAACCGGCGTAGAAATGGAACTTGTTCGTAAGTTGGGGATCACCTGTACAATCCCCCTTCAGATAAAAGTGACCAATGCAATCCCGCCTTGACCGTGGAATAGGTGACAGGTGACAGGACTTGCAGTCTCCCCTAGCAACTTCATCTGCCATAGCAACTGATTCTGTAGTCTGTGATGTAAATGGCCTCATATACATACCAATGGACGTGATAATGCTAATTCAATCTCGCAAGTCGGGGACCACCTGTACAATCCCGCCACCTTCAGATAAAAGTGGCCAACACAGGTAGTTCTTGACTTGCGGCGGCTTCAACTTACGGCGTTTCAGCTATACGAACCGGCGTAGAAATGGAACTTGTTCGTAAGTTGGGGATCACCTGTACAATCCCCCTTCAGATAAAAGTGACCAATGCAATCCCGCCTTGACCGTGGAATAGGTGACAGGTGACAGGACTTGCAGTCTCCCCTAGCAACTTCATCTGCCATAGCAACTGATTCTGTAGTCTGTGATGTAAATGGCCTCATATACATACCAATGGACGTGATAATGCTCCTTCAAACTGTCATTTTACAGTCTCCCATGGGAGCTATAGGTAAAATATGTACAAGTACATATGTTTGGTAGTCCTAGTGTTAAAGCTTGGCCTTACGGGAGACTCTGCCAGATGTTCCCAGCAGACCCTCACAATACGTTTGGGTCTGCTAGGTCTGACCGGCATCTTCCCACACCATCGGAGCCAACTTACCACCAGGTAGTGGTCAGTTGACAGCTCCGCCCCTCTCATCACCCAAGTGTCCAAGACATGCGGCCGTAGATCAGATGAGACGACAACAAAGTCGATCATCGAACTGCGACCTAGGGTGTCCTAGTGCCAAGAGCAAATATTGACACCCTTATGCTTGAACATGGTGTTCGTTATGGATAATCCATGACAAGCACAAAAGTCCAATAACAGAACACCACTCGGGTTCAAATCAAGGGGGGCGTTCCTCCTAACCACACCCTTCTAGGTCTCACTGTCATTACCCACGTGAGCATTGAAGTCCCCCAGTAGAACAAGGGAATCCCTAAGAGGCGCACTCTCCAATACTCCCTCCAAGGACTCCAAAAAGGGTGGGTAATCTGAGCTACCGTTTGGCGCATAGGCACAAACAACAGTCAGAGCCCGTCCCCCCACACGTAGGCGAAGGGAGGCTACCCTCTCGTTCACCGGGGTGAACCCCAATGTACAGGCACCAAGATGGAGGGCAACAAGTATGCCCACTCCTGCTCGGTGTCTCTCACCAGGGGCAACTCCAGAGTGGAAGAATGTCCAACCCCTCTCAAGGAAACTGGTTCCAGAGCCAGAGCTATGTGTTGAGGTGTCAGACTATTTCTAGCCGGAACCTCTCAACGTCACACACTAGCTCAGGCTCCTTCCTCACCAGAGAGGTGACGTTCCACGTCCCAATGGTCAGCTTCTGTAGCAAAGGATCAGACCGCCAGGGTCCCCACCCTCGGCCACCACTCATCTCACATTGCACCCGACCCCTTTGGCCCCTCCCATAGGTGGTGAGCCCATAGGAAGGGGGACCCACGTCTCCTCTGTGGGTTGTGCCCGGCCAGGCTCCATGGGTAAAAACCTGGCCACCAGGCACTCGCCAACGTGCCCCACCTCCGGGCCTGGCTCCAGAGTTGGGCCCCGGTGACCCGCGTCTGGGCGAGGGAACGTTGATTCCATTAGTTTTACTCATCATTGGGGTCAAGACTCCAAGATACTTAAACTCTTCCACTTGGGGCAGGACCTCGTCCCGAACCTGGAGCGGGCACTCTACCCTTTTCCATCTCGAGACCATGGCATTGGCTTTAGAGGAACTGATCCTCATTCCGGCCGTAACACACTTGGCTGCCAACTGTTGCAGTGGAAGTTGTATATTATGACCTGAGGAAGCCAATAGGACCTTATCATCTGCAAAAAGCTGAAACGCGATCCTAGGGTCACCAAAACAGATCCGTCAACACCTTAGCTGCGCCAAGACATTATTTCCATAAAAGTTATGAATGGAATCAGTGACAAAGGGCAACCTTGGCAGAATGTAACTCTCACCGGGTACTAGCCCGAATTACTGCCGGCAATGCGGGCCTAGCTCTAACACCGGTCATACAGGGACCTAAAGCAACCCATATCAAAGGACCTGGTACACCTTACTCCTGGAGTACCTCCCACAGGGTTTCTCAAGGGACACGGTCAAACACCTTCTCCAAGTCCGCAAAGCACATGTAGACTGGTTGGGCAAACTCCCACGTACCTTCAAGAACCCTGCTGAGGGTGTAGCACTGGTCCATTGTTCCAAGACCATGACAAAAACTGCACTGCTCCTTTTGAATTTGAGGTTAGACTATCTGATGGATCCTCCTCTCCAGAACCCGTGAATAGACCATACCAGAGAGGCTTAAGAGCGTAATCCCACTGTAATTGGAACACACTCTACGGTTCCCCTTTTTGAATAGGGGGACCACCACCCCAGTCTGCCAATCCGGGGGAACTGCCCCTGATGTCCATATAATATTGCAGAGTTGTGTGTGCCAACACAACCTCACAACATCCAGAGCCTTCAGGAACTTCGGGCAAATCTCAGCCACCCCGGGGCACTGTCACAAAGGAGTTTTTTAACCACCTTGGTGACCTCAGCACCAGAGATTGGAGAGACGACCCAAGTCCTCAGGCTCCGCTTCCTCAATGGGAGACGAGCCAGTGCAATTGTGGAGGTCTTCGACGTATTCTGCCCACCGGCCCACGACATCCAAAGTTGAGGTCAGTAGCACACCACTCCACTATAAACAGTGTTGGTAGTGTACCCCCCACCCCAATCCGAAGATGTCAGATGGTCAGGGAGTGGTCAGTGGGTAGCTCCTCCCCTCTCTTCACCCGAGTGTCCAAGACATGCAGCCGCAGATCAGATGAGACTACAACAAAGTCAATCATAGAAATGTGGCCTAGGGTGTCCTGGTGCCAAGAGCACATATGGACACCCTTATGCTTGAACATGGTGTTCATTATGGACAATCCATGATGAGCACAGAAGTCCAATAAGAGAACACCACTCGGGTTCAGATCAGGAGGGCCGTTCTTCCCATCCACACCCCTCCAGGTCTCACTGTCATTGGTCACGTGAGCTTTGAAGTCCCCCAGCAGAACAAAGGAGTCCCCAGGAGGCGGACTCTCCAGTACCCCCTCCAAGGACTCCAAAAAGGGAAGATTTTCATTTTTTTATCACTTCTTGGTCTGCTGCCTTCATACATGTCCCTCGGATACATGTCTCTGTGTGAGTGCAGCTACAGCGTGCACTCTCAGGACATGATTACCTGCATTGCTCCGTCAGTGAGGAATGAACTTGGCAAAAGGACCTTCTCCTACTCTGCTCCTGCTTCATGGAATATCTTACAAAAAGATCTGAAGCTGTCGACCTTGACCTCTCTAACTGGCTTTTTAGAATCTGTTGGAATCCTGGCAAAAACCAATGCAGACATGTTCCTGTTTTTAGTTTTCTACATTTGCCTTATAATCTATCTGTTTTGCTATTTTAACATCTTTTTTTAACTTGTTAAAAAATCTGTATGCCTCTCTTATGATTGTCTATTGTTGATTGTCAAAGGAAAATCTATTGTTGCTGTTTTCATCATTCTTTGTTGAAACCAGGTCTCTCTTGTAAATGAGTCCCAGAGGCTCAATGGGATTAACCTGCCTAAATGAAGGTTGAATGAATGGTTGAATGAAAGGTAATCTGAACTGCTGTTTGGCGCATAAACACGAACAACAGTCAGAACCCGTCCCCCCACACGTACGCAGAGGGAGGCTACCCTCTCGTTCACCGAGGTGAACCACAATGAACAAGCACCAAGATGGGGGTTAACAAGTATGCCCACTCATGTTCGGCACCTCTCACCAGGGGCAACTCCAGAGTGGAAGAGTGTCCAACCCCTCTTAAGGAAAGTGGTTCCAGAGCCAGAGCCATGTGTCGAGGTGAGTCCGACTATTTCTTTTTTTTCTTCCTTATAGATGGCCTCCCTTCTTACCTCACAGCCATCCTCTCACACCGATATGATTTTTTTAAGAGAGAAAGGAAAGATAGAAAGTAAGACAACAAAACACAACAATTATCCACAAAAAGAGCACAAGGCAAACACACCCAACCTCTGTCCGCAATCCTGCAAAGCACATGACAAAACAGCAACAAAATACACATGCATAAAGACTAATAATATTCATGACCTTGCAGTAGATTTCCATAAATAAACATACCCATACCTACAAATATATATACATATACATTCATATCACATATCCATCTACATATCTGCATATGATATCTACATATACATCCCTGCATCCATTTGTGTGTGGCTGTGAACATGCATGAGTGAATAAGGTTCCTCCAATAGAACTTTCAGTAGCGACCGTGAAGCATCAGAGATCCGCCCCCCCAAGACCCGAGGCAGACGAAGGGGCGATCAAAGCCCAAGACCCCAAGAAGGACTCCGAGCCCAGAGTCCCCAGGGCCACCCGAACAGGACAAGCCACTCACCCTCTCCCCAGATCTGACCAAGGGGGAGAACCGGACGAGCTCCACCAGCGACTACACACAATGACCCCCGGGAGGCCAACAGCAACAAACCCACAGGCCCCCGCCGGAGCCCGCTGCATGAGCCCGTTGCACTGACATAGCCCCAGGCCTGGATACCGAGGCCCGGACACCGAGGCCCGGGCACCGGGGACGCCCACCCCTCAGGCCCAGACCCAATAGGACCAGAGGACCCGAGCCCCACCAGGCAGCCACCAGGCCGAGCCAACACACACCCAAGTGCCCAACCCCTGAAAGCGTCAACAAGGGCCCCCAGCACACCCGCAGGCAAAAGGACACCCACCAGGGGGCAACGTGGTAGGAACGCAACACCAAGTAGCCTCAGATTTAACAGAGAGGGGGCAGTCCAAATCCCAACCTGACAATTAGACATTCATACACAGACACACTCACTCAGACCCACCCTCATCCTCACTCATACAAAGACAAACAATAACGACATGTTCCATTCATAATCCTGATGCACCCTCTATACCCCCTAGGTCCAAGACATGTACCTGCCCCCTACATGGGGCAGCCCACACTCAAGCCCATGAGGTAGGCCCATTCATTCTGGGGTGGAGAGTAGCCGACATTCAAGATTCGGCCCAACCCTCGCCCTGCCGACAGCACAGGACACCCGAGCCTAAGCAACCCCAGGGAGAGCGAAATGCCAGCCCTGCCCGCGGCGAACCACCAGGCCCCGAACTCCCCCATAGTCCAGGACAACCCCACCCCTAGAATGTCCGCCAGGCAACCAGGGGTGTATATATATATATATA